>JAKRZT010000597.1:0-59826 GCA_029582215.1 Solanum sparsipilum | reverse complement strand
ACTATGAGAGGAGCCGGTAGTATGTCATGGCCCCCGTCCTATCTATGTATGTAGAGGTGTGCGTTGGACAAGTATTTTGTAAATGAGCTTGACTTTTGTTCTATGATGTCATTTTGAAATGGTTTGCCCTTAGTCCCTATTTCCCGTTAATTAATGTTGATTGTACTTCCGCGACCGATGAAGTGTGATGAAAAGTTTGAGAGGCTTGTTTGGGGTTCCTTCGGGTTCCTCATTCGCCATGTCACGTCTAGGCCCTAGGCATGGGTCGTGACATCTACCAACCAATCATATATAAGTATTCTATAAACACCTTACTCCTCATGACATCATATTTCACCCTCGTTTGGGGCTAACCCGACTCAAGATCAATCTTAGAAAGATAGCTAACTCTTTAAAGTTTGTCCACAGTTGAACCTTTCTCCCTCACCTTAACTAGGTGGTACATGCAACCCTCAAAAGTCAACTACAAAACAAGACATTACCCAAGCTTATGACATAGACTTCCCTCATTCCACTCTTGGATAGGCTCATTCGAAAACTAATAATTTGACTATACGGGTTCTACAATCACATAGGAGCATAATAGGAGTGCAACCAAACCATCACAAAGATAACATCAAAACCTAACAAAGCATAAACAACCAATTAAAAATCTATCAACATACAAGGATTCATATGTGGAGCACACTCATGGTCAACTCTAGCGTGAAGTGCATAAAACCGGTTTTGCTTAGGAGCATCATCTCTTCCTTTAGACTTTGCTTTAGGACAATTCCTCATTTTGTGACCACTTTCACACAACTAAAGCAACCTTCCATACCGGCTAAACAACTACCCTCATGTCTCTTTCCACACATAGCACAAGTAGGCCATATGGGTTCATTACTAATTCATTGTGGCTTAGGATTAGACGCCCTATCTTCATTATACCTAGGAGCAATGGAAGAACCTTTCCCCGAAAACCTTTGTCGATTCCTAGAATGACCATGTCCATCGAACCCATCATAAGAGAACTTATCATCATCTATTCTACAACACTTATTCTCCTTAGATCTCCCTTTTAGCTTGTCCTCCTCAATTTGTTGGGCATGAGTCATAATATGAGCAATATCCATGTCATGAACAAATATAGCCGTACGACATTTTTTCACCACTAGATCGGACACTCCCGACACAAACTTACTCATCATAGTTCTATGATCCGCCAAAATAGAAGTATCATACATAGATATTTGGGTAAACCTCAAGGCATATTCCTTGACACTCATACTACCTTGCCTAAGGTTAGTGAATTCTAGAACTTTAGACTCTCTCATCTCTAGATAGAAAAATCTATCAAGAATATCATTTTTTAACCTATCACATTTCATAGGACCCATCTCCACCGTTCTTGCTTCTTTCCATTGATTAAACAAAACTTGTGCAACTCTTTTAAGTTTGTAAGAGGCTAATTTCACCTTCTCTACCGGAGTAACTCCCATAATATCTAACACCTTATGGACCTCATCTATAAACTCTTGGGGATCTTCCTCCATCTTTGGTCCATCAAACTCAGGAGGGTTCATCCTAGTAAAGTCCCTTAATCTTGAAGTCGTCGTACCCACATTTGGGTTCATAGGAGCTACTACCGCTCTATTGGCTTGGGCTGTCACAGCTTGAGCCAACACTTGAAAAGCCAATCTAAACTCCGCATTAGTCACATTCTCCTCCATAGGGTTAACCAGAGCTTGTGGAAGAGCTTTTTGATCCATATCACATTCCTCATTCCTTCTATCATTATCCCTTGTAGAAGCCATATCATGTAAACCATCGGGTATGGATTAGGAGAAAGACCTTATAGAGTTAAACTCTATGGAATGACTTAGAGAAGTGAAGAACTGAGATTTCCTAATCATCTAATAGCTTCCCATTGATAAATATGGCACGCTTCACACCTATGAACAAGACTCTAATAGACGTGGTTTGGAGACATCCTAGAAGCATTCTAAACCTTGTGCTCTGATTACGAAGTTTGTCACAACCCAAGGGGTACACCTTAGACGTAACATGGCATCCAAGACCCTGAAAAGTCTCATACAAGCCACTTAGCATAGCATAACATAAAGTAATAGAAAGTGGTATGGAAATTTAAAATTGTTTCCATACAATCAAAGTCTTTTATAAAAACAAGCGAAAGTATATAACACTTGTCTAAAACAATCTAAAACCATAAATCTCATTGGGACGCAACCCATACAATATTTCTAAAGATGAAATTAAAGACAAGTTAATAACATGGTGACTATCTCCTTGGATACTGTAAGGACTCACCAAAGCTTCAATCCTTTCTCTACTATGACCCTAGCCAAGGGGATGAAACTAAATATCCCCAGACCCTACATTTGATAATAATAAAGGCAAGAGTATGCGTTAGTACAAAATGTACTAAATATGATAGCTAGCATAACATTATCAAGAGCATTAGTCAACATAAGACATAAGCCATAATCATAACAGATAACAACATGGTCATAGGCATAATCAATGCATCTAAATCATTATAATGTAAGAGAAACACTTCATAAGTAATCTCAAAGCATACTTGTGCAATGCATATATAAGACCCCATAAATCTGACCCATGCTAAGAAACAACTTTAGGCCATCATTCATGTTCATCATCTTTTGTTCTTATCTTTAGATTATTTATCATAGACAAGGGAACATTCACCTTTAGGCAAATCTATAAAGGAAGGCAACTATAGCAACAATCCAAGCTAAGCATACATTATATAAGCATATCTCATATTAGAACATACATACGATACTCCCTTGAAGTAACCTTGATTCATCATAATCATGCTACTTTTAGTAGGGACTTGTCCTTCTTTAGCTATCTCTCCTATACATAGAAAGCACCTCTTTAGGTAGTACAATAAAAATATTACTCATGAATGGTTATGATTTACTAATTCAAGACTATCAAGGAAAAGCACCTCATTATGCTAGACCAAGCTATCATGTAAGGCACACTCTCATGCAAGTCCAAGCTACTCAAAAAAGGGTACTATTGCTCAATTCAAGCTATCATGAAATGGTGTGGCCTAAGAAAGTCAAGCTATCATGCAATCATCCTCTCATGCTAGATCAAGCTACATTGGAAGGGTACGATTTCTCAATCCAAGGCTATCCATGAGATCTACTAACTCAAGTTACCAAGCATGGTGTTGTCTTACCATGTCAATCTATTCATAAAGAGATTTCTCATCACTACTTCAAGCTATCATATTTCATACATGCTTTGATTTATTTTAAGTGAGCAAGTCTTTCAACCAAGAATCATTCTATGTGAGAAAATGTTTCACATTAATGATGATATGTGTTCATGAGAATGTCCTTTCAAGCAACATAACATCAATATCATAATCATTAACAGTTTCCTCCCAAACTGTTCTTAAAGCATATTCATAGATTCTATAAGACATGCATAATCTTATACATTCATAACATAGGGCATGTGGGTAAATATTTCCACAACAATCTTATCAACAATATATATTTATCTTATAAGCTTTTACTCTAATGCCTTAACATTTATAATTCATCATATTAGCCTTATTTTCAAGCAATACTATTAATAATCATCCCATATGCCTAATCACAAGACATTCTAATCACATGCTTCATTCTTAAGCAATTCTAATCATATATCATCATATATGCTTTATCTCAAGAGCTATTAATCATGATTCAATTATGTATACTTTAAAATAATTCAATTCATGTCTATGTGCTTTACTCTCAAGTAATCTACTATACATATCTTCAATCCTAGAAGATTATCTCTAAATCCTCAATTTTCCCTGTCAAGGCACAAAACCCACTCTCTTCAATTTCATCTTTCTAAACATTGGTACATGTAATTTCATCCTAAAAACATGATATACTAACAATTCAATCATAAACAATCATTATACACTCAATTGGATTAACATACATCAATACCCACAATATTGGAGAAATCCTAACTAGAATTCGGGAATTCATCTTCACAATTAGGAAAAACTAGGGAACTCCATGGATGAAAGAAGTCCATGGAGGAAGAGCTATCATGCCTTGATCAGAAATCCCACAAATGCTTGAGGATTGGATGCTTAACCTTAATCTTAGCTTCAAACTATTTCTTCTTCTTCATGTTCTAGAGAGAAATATTTGAAAGGAAGAACTTTGGGATTTTTTTGGGTTTTCTTTTAGATTGTAGGGAGAATGACTTAATTTGGAGAATATAAAGCTTATATACTTTTCTAGGTTAGGGTAAAACGATGTAGTATCGCTTTAATAAAACTATAAAACGACTTTAAAGACCCCAACTTAAAATCCCATGACTATTGTACATTGAAGCTTGCCAAGGGCACTTGGCGACTCACCAAATCAACCCTTGTCTTACCTAAATTTATAGAAGCTCCCTCAAGGAGACAGGTCCACTAGGAGATGGGGTAGAGCATTGGGCGATGCACCAACTGTATTGGCTATCCCCGACTTTCCTCGCCCAAACATCCAGTACCCAGGGCTTCCTATGCTATCCACTAGGCGATAGGTGGCTACTTGGGGGATCACTAGGTAGCTTTGGCAACCACACTACCTCGCCAAGTTGGCTTGCACAGAAAAGTGTTTTCCTTTAACAATCTCTTAGGCCTCTTAGGCTCTTTCCCTCTTCCATGGCATGTTACCCCCCACACACTTAGCCTAGTTGAGCCTACTAGATTCCGGGATTTTACACCTCTTTTTTTCTAAAATAACCTTCTTGATAATGCTCAAGTGTTACCAATTAAAAGGGACATCAACTGTAGTCAATAAAAACCCAACAAAGAGTCAGGGTCGAATTGCATACCAAATGGTATATCATAGAGGATAACTATCAAGTGATTTGGATTGTAAAATTTACCATTTGTAATAGTAAGAACAAGTGGGTTGATTATTCCTCCAATTTAAAGAAAAATGTTTGGTCATCAATTCTCAAAATTAAACCAGAATTTCAGAGATTTTATGATTTAAACAAGTAATATAGGGGTGCGGGGATTCAAAATCGATGCCACATAAGGGTAATTATGCTGCTTTATAGTGATGAACATTGATGAATAGGCTAGGTAATATTCAATGACGTTGATCATCTTTCAATCTCAAGGCATATATGCATAGAATATCCTTCCGATCTTATCTAAATTCCAAACTAAACAATACAATACATTACTTTGTTCTATCTTTCGATGCAGAAATAGGGCAAATAGATCCGACCCATAACCTCTATTTTCAATAAATTTACATACATCAATCCTAAAGTGCTAGTATTTAACTAATTACCCACTCCAATAAATCTCTTTCCTTCATTGACCGAAATCAAAAGTAGGAATTAAATTTACAACGTTAACCCATAAATTAAACCCATGCTACTTAGAAAAAATTCATATATGAACAACAAAAAAATAGAGCATAACACAAAACCCACTACATTAAATACCCAAACCCCATAATTGCTCCCCTAGATCATGGGGTTTCAGCCACCCATCACAAAAAGCAAAGAATATTTACCTTCCACTAAAGAGGCAATGGGAACATAAAATTAAGCAATTACAAGTAAACCCACTTTGGATTAAACTTCAATTTATCAAATTGAAGAGAAAAGTTGAAAATCCAAAAGCTAGAAAGTGTTCTTCAAGAAGATCAAGTATTCTCTCTCTTTCAATCTATGATTTTGAATTCTCTCTAAATATTCTGACCATTAATTTGTTTCTCTTTTGGGCTATTTATAGTTTCTCAAAATTTGGTCCAAAACCCAATGTGCTTCTCATTTGGTGACTTGAATCGGGCTCGCCAACCTAATTTGACTAATCTCGTCTTGTCCTTCAGCTCGCCTTTTCATGCTCTAGGCTTCAGGTGTTTGAATCTTAGTCACGGAACTCATTTGAGTTAGCCTTATCGCCGAGTACCACGTTGGTTCGTCTTTTGAGCATTCATTTTTTTCTTTTTGCACTGTCACTTTCGGTGATGCTCAACAAGGTTGCCTTTCTCATTTGGTGCATCTCTGTATCTGTTGGAGTTCACCGACCTGTTTTGATAGACACAAGTATATGCACTGTCATTTTCGGTGAGGTCATGTTGACCAAGGGATATTCTTATCTTCATTGGAGATCAACAATGTCTAGTTTGTACTTCTTTTTGCATTTTTGGGCATTCTTTCAATCATCAATCCATGCCTTGTCCATTTGCCTTCATAGCTGCAAATCATCAACATTTCATCATAATATGAAAAAATTAGTCATTGAGGACACTAATTATTGAGCAAATTAGACCTCAAATGAGTGCAAATTTACCACTCATCAATATCCCCATCTTAAACTTTTGCTTGTCCTCAAGTAAATAAAGAACACAATTATCTCAATTATGGTGTCTACCATAGTACTCAATGAAATCTAACACGCAAGGTCCATAATAAAAGCACTCTCAACAACATGCTACACTCACTCATATCAAAAACCTTCAAATGTTGACTAGTCGGTCTCAAAATAAGCTCATTATCTTCTATTTTAATGCAAAAACATGTTTGAATATCTGCATTGAAGTCCCCTCACATCAAGAACGATTCGATGATCTCACAAAAAAATTCAATCAAAGAAATAAGGAATCAATGAATCTCTTACTCTCTCAACAGATAAACACATGCAAGCATTGTCCCATAGGTTTGCCCATATTTTGTAATCATCACACAACCTAGTTTAGGCAAGATCTCAATGGTCTTTCAAGCTTGTAATAGGCTCAGGGTTAAGGTATGGGTAATTTGCCTCAGTGACTTTACCTTTGCAAAGTATTGTTGCAATCATCTTCACCTCTTCTCAAGTTCTTTTCACTTTTTTATTCATTATAGAACTCAAACATTGACTTTTTACTCAATTTATTTGGAATCCCTTTATTTTGTCACTTCTCTTTTTCATTTTCATTTTTCCCAAACATTTGTATCACAATGTCTCTTTTTTTTAGGAGAGGTTCCTTTTTTTGGTAACAAACTTTAAAGTTAAGACTCATTTCATATTTCTTTACCCTTAACTTGGCTTTCATTCCTCCTTCATTTCTACACCCCAAACTTTGGATTTTGGCCTTAATTGACTATTCAACATAACAATGATTCAAAAAGGATTTTAGGTGAGAAGGTAGGGACAATTTTGTTCATGAAGCTTTCTTTTGGTTTTGCCAACACATGGGTAAGGTTCTAATAGTGCAAAAATGGATGCACACCCTCACAAGGTAGTCACAAAAGATTATGGACATTTGGGTTCTCTCTTTAAGTTGATGCCAAATATCACGCCTCACATTCACCAAGATTTAAACATTTGAACTAACAAGGAAAATTCTAGGACACCATACACATGCTTTCAAGTAAAACCTCATCACCTATGAAACATAGAAATACACTAATTTAATATATCACGAAAAGATCAAAAGCATACGTGAGATGTTTATTGCAAAGTTGTCATGAACCAAAGGTACCCCCTAGATGTAACATGGCATGTAGAAACCCCGAAGGACTCCATACAAGCCACTTAGCATATCATAACATAAGCAATAGAACAATAAGAGTAAAAACTCATTTCAATTCTAAATTTTCATAAAAGAAAAGCGGAGGACTAGGCACTAAGTCCCAACATAGCCATCTATTACAATATTAGAATGAAATAGGGCCTAGCCCATACAACATATCCAAAAAGGGAAATACAAGAAACGAAACCACATAATGAGAAAAAGTTGTCCTTGAACCATGAGGAATCATCAAAATCTACGAGGACAGTCAAGTCCAAGCACTAGCCACTACAATGATCACCTCGAGAACCGAACCCTACACTTAGGAAAATGTAGGAAAAGTAGGTGTTAGTACAAAGATTAACTAAGTATGATAGCTATGAATAAAAACATTAAAAACATGCAAAAAGGGACATCTCATTTGAAGGTATGCAATTTACAAAATTTAAAGATAATCATAAGGATAGTGGAAGAGCATATGTCATAAACATAGTCACCATAACCTTTATTGTCTTTAAAAGCCTTTGAAAACTCATAAAAAAGATCCTTGAGTAACCATAGTTCATAATTCATATTCTTGTTCTTATTGTTATGGGAATAAGCCTTAACTGACATAAGACCATGTGAGCTTAACATGGAATGCGGTGTTATGCACACCGAAAAGGGTTTTCCAGTTTGCCTAAGGTAGAACCATACTTTTTAGCTTAGGTGGATCCACTAGCTAAATAACTTATGGGGGCACCTAGTTTATGAGATAATGAGATTGCTTCTAGAAACCCGGACTCAACTAGCATAAAAGGCTTCAATCTCATGACACATACTTTGGGATACCGGACTCAACTAGTGTATAAGGATCACATTGGAAAGTTGGATTCAACTACTGTAAAAGCTCTAATCTCATATACAATATCAACTCGGTTCTAAGCACTAATTCCCACAGAGTACATATTAAGTCTTGACTTAAGTTCATATTTATGGAAGAATGTCTTGACACCCAATTTAACAGAATTCATAGGATAGTTCTTAGATCATGCGTTAGAATAACCTTTCACCGTCCATGTCTACAAACAAGTCTTAGATTCAATTAGCTGAGAAAGCCTTTCAACCCTAGAATCTTCATTATGTGAGTAAACCTTTCACATCATATCATATTCATGCATAGGTGTGTATATGAGAACATCCCTTCAACAACACAACAACTACATCATAATCATAGACACTTTACTCTCAAAGTGTTCTTAAAGCATATACATAAGCTTCATAAAACATGCATAATATCATATTTTTCCCTTTTAAGGGTCAAACCTCATATCAATCAACACATCTACAACGCACTACATTAGACACGGATATCATTATAATTCAAGCAATCCAATCACAACATGCATAATCTCATAACATTCTTCTTTCATCAACAAACCCACATCACAGGATCACAATTGGGAAATATAGAGATTTCATGGGTTCTTGGGGATTCCAACATGAAAACCATAAGAAATCATCAATTCATACTTAATATAACATAATAAAATCATTAGAATTGATTTTGAAAAGAACCCATGACCTTGGAATCAAACTCTAACTTTTGAAAATATCTACCTTTGAAATTGGGATTTTGAAGGGGCTCCATGGATGAAGAGCTACCATACCTTATCAATGAAGTCCAATGAATTTGGTGTGAAGAACCTTTCTCCTTGAACCCTAGATCCAACTTCCTTCTTCTTCTTCTTCTTCTTCTAGTTCTAGAGAGAGAATATTTGGAGAGGATAGAGTTTTTGGAATTGATTTGGGTATTAAGAATAATAAGTTGGATGACTTAATTTAGGGGTATAAATCCTTATATAGGTGATATAACTTAGGCTAAAATTACACCACTTAATATTAATTAAAACCAAAAAACCCCAAACTGCCCCTAAGCTTATCCCCCAAAACTTCCCACGGGTCACCACCCATGAGACCACGACCACTGGGCGTAGGTGGACCTACGACCCGTACTAGTTGGGCGTAGTTTGGTTACTGGGAGTTGGCAAATGGGTCTTGAACCACGACTCCTGCATCCACGGACCGTGGACGTATCCATAAGGTGTGGGTCCTGTCTCTTGGTGCACTGCCTTAGGCAGTACCATGGGCTCATCCACGACTGTCCACCCACGGGGCGTGGACCCACCAATGGGGTATGGGTCCTGCCGTTGGTCACCACCAGAAAGTATCTAGGGGTCCTCCTCAAGGTTTCATGGTTGGTCCTTGAGGGGTGGCACCTTGACATTCTGACACGAAAACCTCTATTTTAGTTAGTGGGAGTTACATTCATGACTCTAACCCTCACGTTAAGCTCTAGTTTAGCCTACTAATTTTTGGGGTGTTACAATATCTCCCCCTTGGGTACATTCATCCTCGAATAACGATCAAGACACCTTACAGAAGTAATGACTCAAGACTGACAGCCCAGCATGCATGCAACATCAAATAATGCACAATTCAAAGGAGGAAACGCCAACTCCATCTCAAACATAATCCATGCATCACAAGGAAATATTAACTACATCTAACAACCCATTATTCATGAAACTCACATTTATCATATTCATGAGAGGAACTACCTTGTCCAAATTAAAAGCATGCTCAACTCAATATCATGGAGCCATTATGCAATCCACTCTTCAAAAATGCATAAGTAAAGCATGTTCAACAATTCATCTCATGAAGCATATATGCAATTCTTACTCAATGCACAACAACATGAGGAAAATTAACTAGAAAAATCATTTTTTTCTTACTAAACATAAATTTCTCAAGAACATGCATAATATAAGGAAATCATGGAAAAACTCATATAAGACACATGACTTCCAAAACAAGGAAAATTCAACAAGAGTTAATTACCTCAAGCTAGGGTAGAAGTAGAAGGAAAGAGATGAGGATAGCGGGACTTCATATCGGCCTCGGCCTCCCAAGTAGAACCCTCCACCAAATGATTCCTCCATAAAACCTTTACGAAAGCTATTTCCTTGTTTCTCAACCTCTTAACTTGCCGGCCTAGAATCTCTACCGGAACTTTCTCATATGAATGATTTTCATCAACCCCCAACCCTTGTAAGGGGATAATGGATGCCAGATCTCCAACACACTTCTTGAGCATGGAAACATTAAATATTGGATGCACCGGAGCCAACTCATTTGGCAAATCTAACTCATAGGCAACTTTCCCAACACGTTTCAAAATTTGGTATGGGCCCACATATCGCGGACTAAGTTTTTCGTTCTACCCAAACCTCATCACACCTTTCATGGGTGAGATTTTTAGATAGACCCAATCATTAACCTCAAATTATAGATCCCTCTTCCTCACATCGACATAAAACTTTTGTCGACTTTAGGCCATCTTCAACCTCTCTCTAATGAGTCAGACATTCTCAATGGCCTCATAAACTAGTTCGGGGCCTAATAGTGCAAGCTCACCCACCTCAAACCAACAAATGGGAGAACTATATCTCTTACCATACAAGACTTCAAAGGGGGACATACCGGTAGTTGAGTGATAGCTATTGTTGTAGACAAATTCTATCAATGGAAAGTGGTTATCCCAATTACCCTGGAAGTCAATTATACATGCCCTCAACATATCCTCCAATGTTTGGATGGTATGTTCCACTTGCCCACTGTTTGGGGATGAAAAGTCATGCTAAGCTTAACTTTAGTGCCAATACCTTTTTTGAATGACTTCCAAAAGTGAGAAGTGAATTGAGTACCCCGATCGAAGATAATGGATAAGGGAACCCCATACAACTTTACCATTTCTCTTTTGTATAACTTGGCATAGTCTTCTGCGTAATAAGAAACCTTGACAGGAATAAAGTGAGCCAAATTTTTCATCTGATCTATAATGACCCAAATAGAATCATGTTTTCTTAGGGTGCGAGGCAAACCCACAATAAAATTCATATTTATCTCTTCCCACTTTCAAGTAGAGATACTTATATCTTAGAATAAACCTCCCGGCCTTTGATGCTCAACCTTAACTTGTTAACAATTTTGACACCTAACCATAAATCCCTCAATGTCCTTTTTCATCCTGTTCCACCAATAGACTTCCCGTAAATTATGGTACATCTTGGTGGCTCTCGGGTGAATAGAATATCAAGAACTATGGGCTTCCGACAAAATTTGTTCCCTCAAGTCATCCACATTAGGAACACATAACCGGCCTTAGTATCTAAGCACACCATCACCCCCTTGGGAGAAAGCCTCAACAGATTTCTAGAGTACTGCCTCTTTCAATTATACCAAAATCGGATCAAGGTCATGTTCAGACTTTACATACGCCACAACAGACGATTCAGACCCATTGTGAACCATGACACCACCCTTGGTGGAATATACTAGTTGAACACATAGCCGGGCCAACCTATGAACATCACGAACAAACTCTTTCTTACCATCATCCACATGAGCCATACTACTCATAAACAACCGACTAAGAGCATCTGCTACCACATTTGCCTTACCAGGGTGGTAAAGAACTCCCATGTCATAATCCTTCAATAATTCAAGCCACCTACTTTGGCAAAGATTCAAATCATTTGGACTAAACACATATTGTATGCTCTTTTGATTGGTAAACATATCAACATGTACCCCATATAAATAATGCCTCCAAATCTGTAAGACAAACATAGCTGCCGCTAATTCAAGGTCATGGGTAGGATAGTTCTTCTCGTAGACTTTAAGTTGCCATGAAGAATTGGCAATCACCTTACCATTTTTCATAAGTACACATCCCAACCCAACTCTAGAGGCATCACAATACATCATAAAACCATCCGTACCTTCCGGTAAAGTCAACACTAGAGCGGAAGTAAGTCTATCTTCTAAATCTTGGAAACTTTTCTCACAAGCTTCTGACCAATTGAACTTAGCCTTCGTTTGAGTCAAAGTCGTCTTCAGAGAGTCAATGGACAAAAATCTCTCAATAAATCTTCTATAATAAGTAGCAAAACCCAAAAAGCCTCTTATGTCCGAAGGAGTTAGAGGTCTAGGCCAACTCTTGACCGTATCCTTTTTCTTAGGATCCACCTCAATACCCCTACTTGAAACAATATGACCAAGGAAAGCCACAGATCTTAACCAAAATTCACACTTACTAAACGTTGTGAAAAGTTGATGGTCCTTAAGAACTTGCAATGCAACCCTGAAATAGTCCACATGCTCATTCTCAGTCCTCGAATAGATCAAAATATCATCGATAAATACTATCATAAACAAGCCAAGATATTGTCGGAATACTCTATTCATCAAGTCCATGAATGCTGCCGGACCATTAGTCAAACCAAAGAACATCAATAGGAATTTATAATGACCACACCGAGTCCAGAATGCCATCTTCGGAATGTCAACCTCTCTCACCTTCAATTGGTGATAACTCGAACGAAGATCAATCTTAGAGAAATAACTTGCCCGTTGAAGTTGGTAAAACAAGTCATTTATCCTTGGAAGAGGATACTTGTTCTTAATGGTCACCTTATTCAATCGTCTATAATCAATGCACATACGAAGAGACCCATCTTTCTTTCTCACAAATAACACTGAAGCACCCCATGGTGAGATACTCGGTCGAATAAAACCCTTGTCTATTAAATGCTTCAACTGTTCTTTCAACTCATTTAACCTCGACGAGGCCATTCTAAAAGGAGTAATTGAGATAGGTTGCATATCTGGAAGAAGGTCAATACTGAAGTCTATTTCCCGCTCAGGGGGAATACCGTGTAGATCATCTAGGAACAATTTCAGAAACTCATTTACAATGAGGACCTACTCAAGAGTAGGGGTTTTGGAATCCACATCCCTCACCTTAACGAGATGGTAAATTCAACCCGTGGAGATCATCTTCCTAGCCTTCAAACATGAGATAAACTGACCCTTAGGCATAGAATTTCCCCCTTTCCACTCACACATAGGCTCATTCGGGAACTAAAACTAAACTACCGGAGTTCTACAATCAATCGACGCATAACAATAGTGCAACCAATACATACCAAGTATAACATCGAAATCTAACATGTCAAGCTCTACCAAATCAACAAGAGTAACTCAATGTATAAGAAAACGGGACATTTTCTATAAAACCTCTTAGCCACCAAAAAATCACCAACTAGAGTAGAGACATAAAAAGGTTCTAACAACACATCGGGGAGCACATCGAATCTCATTGCCACATATGTCGTCACCATAGATAAAGTAGAAACGGGATGTAACAAAGCATACATATCTATGTGGATAACTTTTAACATACCGGTGATCACATCCTAAGAATTCTCTTGTTCACTTCTATTTTGGATAGCGTAGAAATGGTTTTAATTGGGATTATTGGAGATTGAACCGCTATGAGAATCCTGCTTGCCCTCTCTTCTTTGAACCTTAAGAATCAACAATCTCTTATTTTGTGACCACTCTTTCCACAAATAAAGCAACCATCTGTGCTAACAAGGCACTTACCATCATGCTTCCTCCCACACTTTGCACTAATAGGCTTAGCCACATAAGAACCACTACCATTACCTCCTTGAGGTTTAGGGTTGGACACCCTATCCATGTTGACTCTTGGAGGAGCGTTAAAGGAACCTTGTTTGGAAAACATTTATCTAAACCTTAGTTGACCTTGTCCATCGGACCTAGTATTAGAGAAGTTCCCATCACCTGTCCTAGCTCTTTTCACCTCCCTATTCTTTTCTTTAAGTTTATGTTCCTCCATTTGTTGGGCATACACCATAAGACATGAAATATCCATATCTTGCACAAACATTGTCGTTCGACATACTTTGACTACCATGTTAGACACTCTCATCCCAAATTTATTCATCTTAGCCCTCAAATCCACCACTATAGTTGGAGCACACTTGGATAGTTGGGTGAACTTTAGAGCATACTCATTTACACTCATACCTCTTTAACGAAGGCTAATGAACTCTTACATCCTTGCTTCCCTCAACTCTAGGGGAAAGAATCTGTCAAAAAATGTCGATTTAAATAATTTACACTCTACGAGACACGGTCCTATCGGCCTCTCCCCTTTCCATTTATCAAACCACACTTGAGCAACATCTTTTAATTGGTAAGTGGCCAACTCCACCTTCTCTTTTGGATTCACCCCCATAATAGCAAGTACCTTATAAGCATCGTCGATAAACCTTTAAGGATCCTCTTCCACTTTGGACCTATGAAATTTCGGGGGGTTCATTCCTGCAAAATACCTCACTTATGAAGCCGTCGAATTAATACTAGGATTCACGGGAACAATCACCTCTATATTAACTTGAACCGTCACGGCTTGAGACAAAACATGAAAAGATGCCATAAAATCTGCATTAGTAGCATTCTTGGTGAAAGGATCCAGTGAAGATTGAGGAGCTTAAAGAGGAGCTCCTTGATTCATATTGTCTTCCTCATTCCTTCTTGTGAAAGCCCTTCAAGTAGGCATATCTTGTAGACCATCGAGTAAGGATTAGAAGAAAGACCTTATGAAGTTAAACTATATTGCACGTCTTAAGAGTAATGAAAGAAGTGGAATTTCCTAAGTATCTTATAGCTTCTCATTCATAAATGTGGCGCGCTTCACACTCATGAACAATACTCTACTAGACGTGGCTTATGAGACATAATCCTAGAATCATTCTAAATCTTGTGCTCTGATTACCAAGTTTGTCACGACCCTGTGGTACCTCCTAGATGTAACATGGTGTACAGAGACCCCGAAGGACTCTATACAAGCCACTTAGCATATCATAACATAATCAATACAACAATAAGAGTAAAAACACATTTCAAGTCTAAAATTTTCATTAAAGAAAAGCATAAGTCTAGACACTAAGTCTCAACATAGCCATCTATTACATTATTAAAATGAAATAGGGCATATCCCATACAACATATCCAAAAAGGGAAATACAAGAAATGAAACAACATCATGAGAAAAAAGCCATCCTTGAACCACGAGGACTCACCAACAAGCTTGGAGGATAGTCAAGTCCAATCACTAGCCTTTAGAATGATCACCTCGAGAATCGGACTGTACACTTGGGGAAAATATATGAAAAGTAGGAGTTTATAGAAAGATGCACTAAGTATGTTAGCCAAGCATAAAAACATTAAAAACATGCAAAAAGGGACATTTCATTTGAAAGTATTCAACTTACCAAATTTAAAGATCATCATAAGTATAGTGGAAAAGCATAAGTAATAAACATTTTCACCATAATCATAATAATCTTTAAAAGCCTTCGAAAACTCATATAAAAGATTCTTGAGTAACCATAGTTCATAATTCATATTCTTGTTCTTATTGTTGTGGGAATAAGCCTTAACCGACATGAGACCATGTAATCTTAGCATGGAATCCGGTGTTACTCACACCGAAAAGGGTTGTCCTACTTGCCTAAGGTAGAACCATAATTTTTAGCTTAGGTGGATCTACTAGCTAAATGCCCTATGGTGGCACATAGTTTATGGGATAAGGAGATTGCTTCTAGAAGTCCGTACTCAATTAGAGTATAGGGCTTCCATATCATGAGACATACTTTGGGAACCTGGACTCAACTACTGTAAAAGGATCCCATTGGAAAGCCGGAATCAACTACTGTAAAAGCTTTCATCTCATATACAATATCCACTCAGTGCTAAGCATTAATTCCCACAAAGTACATATTAAGTCTTGAATTAAGTTCATATTACTGGAAGAATGTCTAGACACTCAATCTAACATAATTCATAGGATAGCTCTTAGATCATGTGTGAGAATAACCTTTCACCGTCCACGTCTACATACAAGTCTTAGATTCAATTAGGTGAGAAAGCCTTTCAACCCTAGAATCTTCATTATGTGAGTAAACATTTCACATCATATCATATTATTGCATAGGTGTGTATATGAGAACAACCTTTCAACAACACAACAACTACATCATAATCATAGAAGTGGTACTATCAAAGTGTTCTTAAAGCATATACATAAACTTCATAAAACATGCATAATATCATATTTTTCCCTTTCAAGGGTCAAAAATCACATCAATCAACACATCTAGAATTCACTACATTAGACATGGATATCATCATAATTTAATTAACCCAATCACTACATGCATAATCTCATAACATTCTTTTTTCATCAACAAACCCACATCACAAGATCACAATTGGGAAATATGGGGATTTCATGGGTTCTTAGGGATTACAACATAAAAACCATAAGTTCTCATCAATTCATACATAATATAACATAATTAAATCATTAGAATCATTTTCAAAGGAACCCATGACTTTGGAATCAAACCTTAACTTTTGGGAACTTCTACCTTTGAAATTGGATTTTTAAGGGGCTCCATGGATGAAGAGCTACCATACATTATTAAGAATAATGAGTTGGATGACATAATTTAGGGGTCTAAAATCCTTATATAGGTAGTCTAAATTAGGCTTAAATGACACAACGTAATTTTAATTAAAACTGGAAAACCCTAAAGTGCCCCTAAACGTATCCTTCAAAACTGACCCTAGGTCACCACTCACGAGACCACGACCACAAGGCGTAGGTGGACCTACCACCCATACTGGTTGGCCATAGTTTGGTGAATGGGAGTTGGCAACTTGGGCTTGAACAACGACTCTTTCATCCAGGCACCGTGGACCCATCCACTAGGCATGGATCCTGGAGAGAGCAGTGAAGAGTCAACTGGGGCATTATTGTCTGTCTGAATACTCAGAGAGATGGCAGAGTCTGAATAGATTCCACTAGTACCAACCGTTGAAGTCTCCCGAAGGGATCTCTCCAGAGTCACCTAAAAACTGAACCCCTCGGTCTCATGCATCTCCGTCAGAGTCTGTGCAATCCCATGCTCCTCGGTCTTCAACTTCTCCTCGTCTGTCTCCTCAGCCAAATCAATTTCGGCCTTCTCAATGTCCTCATTAGCATAAACCTCAACACTAGTAGGTATTTCCACATTGTGAATAGGCTCACTATTAGGCATCTATAGGGGCATGGAGGTAGGTGCATCTTGTAGGGGAACCTCAACCCATAGCATTAATATATCTACAGACTTCAACTGAGTCGCCTCCGCTTTCAAGGTAGCAAGCTCATCCCTTATGGTGTCTAGTGTACCAGTGCTACCCTTGGCCTTCTATTGGGGCCTCTTATCTTTCGGTGAGGTTATCCAACCTCACACCATGACCTTTGATACGTCAAAATTACACCTCTCTAAAGAAGTATAAGAGGTCTTTGTCAAATAAAGAATCTATATGAGATTACGGTCAATCCCACGAGGAATATGGTCTAGACTTAGTCCAATTTACTATTGATTGTACTTTTAGTCAGCTTATTTGTATTTAAAAAGGGGTGTTATGTAACATAACATAACAATTGATTGATTTGTAGTAACAAGTTAACAAGTAAAAAAATTTGCAGTTTGTTATATTAATATGAGATGAAATTAGGGTGTATGTGTTCCCGACAAGTTCTTAGCATAGTAATCCTAATAATAGTAACTTTTTCCTAGTGTTTAACATGCAAAGTCGGTAAGTAAGGTATCATCTAAGTGATTGGTTGTCCAAGTAGGGAATTTTACCACACAACTTGGTCAATTTACGGATGTATGCTATACAAACCCTTACCTTTGACCCCAAATTAGTCATCACTTATTTGGGTTAGGCTATTAGATAGTAGATTATCACGCTAAATCTCTGTTGTTTAACCTCTTTCTCATTTATTACTTCCTTGATCGGGCAAGTTGAAATTAAGCGAGGTCTAACGTTACGTACTGTTAAAAAGTATTCAAAACGAAGAGATTAACAATACATGCATAGACACTTTTCCAGAATTACTTAATTATTAGTTTGACGTTATTAATTACTTATAGTTCCCACAACTCTAGTTGTGGATTTAGTCACTCATACTCGTGTGATAACAACTCATAGTAGGGTTAATAGAATAAATCATGAACTTACAATTAGAATAGATGAAATCTGGATCTTTAATCGAAAAACAAAAGCAAATTTTATAAATGAACACTTCAAGAATGAAATGCCAAAAGAGTTTGCCACATTATTCTAAAAGCCAAAAGTATGTCTCTCAAAACTTCTAACAATCCAAAAACAAAAATATGACTAATATTTCTAGAAACCAAATCCTAAATAAATTAGGAAAAGGAAAACTAAGGAAATTTGGCTTGGCCAGTGTCATCTACGGTTGGTACCTACAACTCGTAGGAGTTCCTATGTCTCGTAGGTACCTTACGTCAATCAATAGTTTGTCTCTCATCCAGATAGCAATTTCTACGGGCATGATCTACGGCTCGTAGATTTTTGTAGGGCCCATCCTTTTCAACTGTCATTCAAGTACTTGAGCACAACTTGTCTAAACTTTTCTACGACTTCAAGTGCATATCTCGTATGAGTAACTATAGTTCATTATTCAGCTTTTGTCGTTTAACACTTACCCCTAATTTCAGCATTTTAACCTATAACTCACACCTATAGTTTGCAGATAATCCTACGACTCATCGTTAAGTCGTCAAAACACAAAAATCCCTGCTGCTGTAACATTTCATTGCCAACTAATCCCAAGGCGATTTCTTACAAAATCCAAGAAAAAGACCATCACATCTACTAACAAAATGCTTAAGACTCATGCGAAACTCCAAGTCTAAAGTATTAAAAGTACCATAAATCTGTGGTACATAAAAACCTCAACGTCAAATCGTTGCTTGTCCTCAAGTGACACAACAAATTCTAAACGACACTTATGCAAAAGTGACAAAACCTCAAGCAATCACATGACATTTTCTCAATAATCACCCTCCTAATTTATTTTCAACATATTGCAATCATTCAGTTAGACCAACAGGCCAACACATGCGGATCGATTCTTGAAATCATACTAATAGACATATTCACATCTACAAACAACACACACCAAGATAGTACCTCTTAATGTAACTTGTGCCCTTACCATAATGAAATCCTTTTTTTCACAAAGAATCGGGTTATAGTTCAGGACTTAGTAGACACTCACACTAAGAATTGAATTTAGTATAGTTTGTGCACAATACCATAAACTTACCTTTATTTTCTACACTTTGATATTTAAAACCATTAAATTAGGATTACATAGGACTTTCTTAGCTTGTAACGTAGGCTCAGGGTCAGGTGAGATGTATTTTCGTATTAAGTTACTTTTCTGAATTGGGGGAAGGTGAATTGGGTGAATTGAACAAATATTCTTCTTTAGGCTCAAAAATTTGGATCGAAGGGAGCAATTCATTTATTATTTTGGTTTCTTTTAGGATTAAGTTGAATCATTTTCAACAATGGCCTATGATCTTTCCTATTTCATAGTTTAAACCATCTTAGCAAGACTACTGTGGCCTGTTCTAGATTGGCATGTGCCATATGAATATACAAACATCCTCACACACACATGACACCTTGTTTTACTATCAAATGATCAATGTACCTGGTTCATGTGTAGCTTAAGTCATGTTGTCTAATCGATTCCTATCATGTCATACAAAGATCCTACACATTCGACCTATCAATCAAACAAATAGAGCACATTTTGAGGGGTATCAATTTTCATGCTCTTTTCCATCATGTTTTTATTTCTAGTCTACTTCTACAAATTACTATTTTAAACAGTTTAGTTCAACAAAAGTTAAATAGTTCCTTGGGGAAAAAGAACACAGGCAAGAAAACCCCAAGGAGGATTGTGAGGTGAGTTAATTCAAAGTACACACTAAGACTTCACAATCCGTTCACCCCACCCCACATGAAAGAACAGATCAATGCCCTCAATGCACAAATAACGTAAAACATTGGGTGAGACAAACCTAAGGCATTTAAGAGTTGAATATAAATCAAAATACTGGTGGGTTTGGTCACTTTGAAGCTGATGTACCAACATTTGTGGCGCCCTCAGTGTCGCCCTTCAGAATAACCAAAGGAGAACCATCATTAGTTCCCCCATAGAACTCATATGAGCACAATCAGTAGTGTCCATCGAACCTGGTGCTCCAACAACAAACTCTCCTAACCTAAGCTACCACATCTCCTTATCAATTCTCGATTGTAACTTAGCTACCTCAAACTTTTGCTGCTATTTTTCCTTTTCTCCCCAGTCCTCCTCCCTATCAATAGTATGATCAGAAGAAAGTTTTCTTTCTATCCATACGAAGAGGGTTAAGGTTAGGCTCATCCACACCAAAAAGATAAAATATAACATCGCCTCCATCATTCACATGGGGAGGCTCTATTACATATGAGTTTATAGAAGCCAAGGAATTAATGTTAGTCTGGAGCTTGGCTATCTCCTTCTAGAAGATGGCAAGATCTATAGTTGGGGAGCCTATCTAACATCTAAAGCTTGAATGTATCACTCCTATGATGCCCTTCATGTATCTTAACACCAATAACCCTTTCTATCCTTGGCTCTGATTCCTCTACGCTCTTCCTCATACATGGCCTAATGTGATGCAAAAAGGTCGCCATCTAAGTCTCCAATTAATGGACTATATCTAAGGGTAACATAGCAAAAAGCTTTAGTAGTTGGAGCACCTAGTGTGCTCGTCATCTGGGCCAAATAAATAAGAAGGAGAAGCTGTCATATCAGACTCGTAGTTGGGACTTGAATGGTGCCCTCATCGGGTTGCTCAGATTCAAGTGCCTTGCCGAAATGTGATATCTTTATTTAAATACCCCATCATAGTACTGTGGGGTTTGACATATCCAGAATAAGACCAATATCTACGGTCTTGATAACCTCAATATAACCATCAACAAAGTAGACTAGGACAATTCCCTCTCTACATAGCCTGAATATCAGGTATGGAAAAGGAAGTGTAGTGGTCTTCTATATAGGCCTTCCATGGATCTCAACAATGATAATATGGGAAAAATATATATCGTGTCTAGCCATTTAACATACTGTAATCACAGTCCGATCGAATGTAACCGATTATATGCCATCGTCGGGGACAATCTATTCCAAAGAATTGACCACCAAAACTTGGCCTCTAGGTAAAGACTGGCCTTCTTGATGGAGAACGTAAGGTCCTAGACCCACTCATTATCTAATCCTTTCTCAACAATGTAACATACAACCCAGCGCATCAAGCCTTTTCTCTACTCCATGTCTCTCATCACTACTCTATTTCGGGCCAACTACCTCAAGTAATCAAACCTAGCCGTATTAGTTGGCTGCTTGTGAGATGGCCCATAAATAAAATGGAAAATTGAGGATTCAAAAATATTAACGGAGATGTCCCATATCAGTATGTATAGATGTAGAGGCTGCTCTAATGCCTTTGCCCTCGAGGGCATCGTGTTTTTAACCATGGCCACGTATGATGCATCAAAATCTCAAACCATGTTTGGGATAAATTTTCCTGTTGCATTTGCCATTCACTCACAACGGTGCTTCTTAAATAGCTCATATAAGGCAGGTATAGCGTGGAGGCTTCCCATGAGAACATGGGGCTCCTTGGTAATAGCCTGTCGATGTTTGTTTTATGTATTTTTCTGGATGACGTTGGTAGAAATCTTGAACATGCCCTCCACACACAATACCTTTGGTTCACAGGCAACCTGAATAGGTACAGTTGGGCTGGTGGATGGAGAATCATGTGCCTCTCTGGTCTCAAATGTGTTAAAAGCTAATCCTATAACGTAGGTTGACCTAGAGCCAAATTCTGACTGTGGGTTATGTTGTGACTCCCCACTGCCTTCTCACATGCCTTGTTCACCCTTTTTTAGACTGGGAAGTACTATCCTCTGACACTAGAGCTATATCAAGTTGTTTAGTTTTCTATCGTATAGCCTGGGGTGTCGTCGGAGAGACCGTTATGGTGGCAAGAATAAACTCAAACCCACTAAACTCTACGTCGTTGCTTTCATCAACAAGTCAAAGTCGAGGCTCAGGAGCGACTGAATTTGATTTCCACCTACGATTGTAAGTATTTACTCTTTTGTGTGGCATTATACCTGTGGAAGAGTCATTAGTAACTAAAACATACATAGGAAAACTAGAGAATAAGCAAATCAAACTAAGAAACTAAAAGAAAACATATTTCTTTTAGGAAACCCTGTCTTTTTGGACCTATGATTCGTTCATATGGACCATGGAAGCTTCTCCGGGCCATATGCCCCAATCATAGGTAAGGAAGTCAACTTTTTAGTTTCTGAATTTGGAATGATGGTTCACCAGTATGGTTCGTCAATGATTCTACGATCCGTACATCAAACAGTCATTACCAACTTAGAGTACTATTTTGTGTTGTCAAGATTATAGGACTGATCTTCGGTCCGTAGGAAATTCTACAACCCGTAGATTAAGTCGTACACTCTAAGTTTAGGTCTTTTCAGAACCAACATTTATTCAACACATGGTTTCATTATCAAGTGATCCTAACCTCATCTATATCATGCATTTCAACATATTTTCATGCAATTCCATCATTGTTAGGGTTACACTTATCATTAAATCACCAAAAAAATTGCAACACTAATGAACCCTAAGTCAAGAACACAATACAGAGTAATTTGGTTCATCTGATATATATAATAGACAACACTCACTTCTACTTTCATCCTAAGGGTTTAGTTCAGTAAAATTAAGCACATATAATAAAAAAATTCAAACCCTAGGCAAAGTAGCAACTTTGAATTTGAATAATATAAGTTAGGATGAACTTCATACCTTATCGATTAAACTCGATGTTGCGTGACTATGTTTTCATGTTCAGAGCATAGAAAGTAATGATCAATTCCATTATTTCCCATACATGTAGTCGCCTTGCATTTGGAGGAGTGAAAATTTGTAAAAATAGGAAGAACGGAAAAAGAGAAAGGAGAATATGGGAGAGAATGAGTTTATATAATGGGTGGTGGGATTTTGAGGGGTTGGGGACGGATGTGAAAGGGTGGGAATTTGTAAAGATGTAACTGATTTAGGGGTTGTAACGGTTGGGAAGAGGGAAATAAGGAATGAATTTAAAAGGAAGGGTTTTTATATCATTGGGGTCATGGGTCAGGTCCTTTCATTTAAACATATAGGACCCATGAAACCTAGTCTATGATCCATTGGTAGTCCTACAAGCCATATATAGGTTCCGTCAATTCACTCAACGCTAAGTAGATTTCAGAAAACATACTTGGGGTCCATGATTTCAAACTATGGACTGTTATGATGAATATGGTTTGTACTTGCAATGCAACTGTATTTGGACATTAAAATCTATGGATGCGATTTACGGTTCATGAAATGAACGACGACTCATAGATGGGAACCATAGAAAAGGTCCTTGAAGACTTACATGAAACCAAAATTATACGGATCAGACCTACGGTCTGTAGGTTGCCTAGGACCTGTAGATCCTCCAGTAGAACCTTCTGCACTTTATTATTTTCCATATTTTTCTTTCTTTTCCTGCACATGTAGCACACATTAGGACTTCCTTCTACATTTTCTTGACTCTTTTTGGACACGGATCATATACTAACCTATTCTAGCAAAAACATAAACTTTAAAAAGTAAAAAATCTCTTGAAAACATAAAAAATCACTAAAAATTTGTGAATTTGCTAGATTACATCTCTAGTTGCCTCCCAAGTAGCACTTGATTTAACATTGTGGTATGACACATACCCCTTGACTACTCAGACTTCATCAACATCCCATGCTTCGGTAACAACTTTGAATTCTTCGGGCTTACCCAAATAGATTTTGATCCTTGGACAATTTACCTTGAATATTGTCCCGTCCTCATTCTCAAGTTCAACCGCTCTGTGTGAAAACACTTGTACAACTCAGAATGGTCCCGTCAACTTGATTTGAGCTTGCCAGAAAACAAGTGCAACCTTGAATTAAATAAAAGTACCGAATTACCAAGAGAAAAGTCACGATTTTCAATCGTTTAATCATGGTTCATCTTCATCTCATACAAGGCTAAAGTTTCATATGATTTTAGGTGAAACCGATCAATCACATTAAACTAATTAAACCTATCACATTATGTGGCATCCTAATCCAAATTCAACTTCTTGAGTTCCCATATCGCTTTATGCTCTAACTCTACAGGCAAGTGACAAGACTTCCCAAACAAAATATTGTAGGGAGATATACCTATGGTAATCTTGAAAGCATTGCGATAAGCACATAGAGCATCTTCAAAGTTTCTTGACCAATCTGTTCGGAATGTATTCACAATCTTTGCAAGGATTTGCTTTATTTCTTTATTTGACACTTCGACTTGCCTAGTAGACTCCGGATGATAAGGAGTTTCTACGATGTGATGAACACAATACTTCTAAAGCAACCTCTTGAAGAACTTATTACAAAAGTGGGAACCTCCATCGCTGATAATCGCCCTTGATGTAGCAAATCTTGTGAACATATTCTTTTTCAGGAACTCGGTGACACTCTTTCCTTCTTTGTTTGAAAGCGCAACAACATCTACCCATATAGACAAATAGTCAACCACTACAACTATGTACTTTATCCCATTCAAACTCACTTAAGGACCCATAAAGTCAAGGTCCTATACATCAAACAGTTCGATCACAAGAATATGAGTCATTAGGAGTTCTTGTTTCCTTGAAATACCTACTTTTTCTTGGAAACAATCACAATCCTTGGAAATATCATGAGCATCTTAGTGGATAGTAGGCCAATAATACCCACACTTCAAGATTTTATGAGCAGTATGGATACCATTATGATGGCCACCAAATAGAGACGAATGACAAGTTTCCAATATATTTATTATTTCTACTTGAGGCACACAACGGCGAATAATCCCATCAGCATGTCAAGAATCAAATAAGGCTCTTCCCAAAAAAGCTCTTTCACATCAAACATGAATTTTTTTTTGGTGGAACGACAAATGTGAAGGGACCATGTAACTCACCAAATATTTGGAGAAATCTACGAACCAACGATTAAGATCAAAAGAAGCAACCAAAACATGTTTGTCTGGAAATTTATCATCAATTTCAACTCCATCAGCTAATTTTAACATTGCCTCTTCCTCTAATCTAGACAAGTGATCAACCAATTGGTTTTTTGTTCCCTGTCTATCTTTCACCTGAAAGCCAAATTCTTGCAACAATAGAACCCATTGAATTAGTCTTGGTTTTTTATCCTTCTTTTTCATAAATTACTCAATTATGAATGATCAGTGTGCCCGAAGACTTAAGTGCCAAGCAAATAAGATCTAAACTTTTCAAACACTAAGACTAAAAAGCAATTTTGTTCAGTGATAATATAATTCTTTTGAGAAACATTAAGGGCTTTGGTTGCATAATATATGGGATGAAGAATCTTCTCATGCCTTTTACCCAATACTACACCAAGTTCCACCTACTCGCATCACAAACAACTTCAAATAGTTCCCCCTAATCTGGTGAAATAATGATTGGTGCAGAAGTCAACTTCTCTTTCAACCCTCAAATGGTTTTAAACAAGAAGCATCAAACTCAAATTTCATCTCATTTTCAAGAAACTTTCACAATAGGTGTGCCATATTTAAGAAATCTTTGATAAACATCCTATAGAAACCAACATGACCATGAAAACTTCTAACTCCTTTCATGCAGATAAGTGGTAGAAACTTTTCAATCACCTCGACCTTTTCTTTATAAAACTCAATGCCTCTTGGAAAAATCCTATGGCACAAAACTATGCCCTCTTTTACCATAAAGTGACACTTCTCCCAGTTTAGCACAAGATTGCTTTTTTCAGAACATTTCTGAACTTCACCCAAATGTGCCAAGAAATCATCAAACGAGTCACCAACCATAGAAAAATCAATCATAAATACCTCAATAGTGTCTTCCACTATATCAGAGAATATAGACATCATGCAACGTTGAAAAGTCATCGATGCGTCACACAACCCAAATGACATCATCTATTAGTCTTCCGGAGCTATAGAGATCTGGTTTTAGCCTTAATACCCATTATGAAAATAATACCAACCCTTTCCAGTAACAATATCTAAAAATCAGTCCATGAACAACATTGGGAAGTGATCTTTTTTAGTCCATGCGTTCAAGTTGCGGTAATCCATGCAAACCTTCCAACCAACGACGTGTCTTAGTGGGACAAGCTCATTCTTTGGATTGGGAACCACAGTGATTCATCCCTTCTTTGGCACACATTGAACTGGACAAACCTAATTACTACCACCGATCGAATAAACTATTCCAAGATATAACCACTTGATAATCTGTAACACCTCAGATTTAGTAAAGGAAAAAAATTCATTTTGCAGTCGATTCGGCGAAGGAAGTCGAGAATGCCAAACGACTCGGTGATTTGTTGAGTAGCACTTCTCACCTTTTTGGCCTGATTGCTACATACAATTGTCCAGGAACATTAGGTGAGCTCGGTCGAGCTCGGCATTCCATTCGATGAGTCGCCAAAATGCTTTCCTAGTTGCCCAGTTGGCATAGTCCATCAGCCAACTCACTGAAACTTTCAGCGAGCTAAAGGCTCATTTGGTGAGTCACCAAGTGGCTTTTGGCAAGCTCCAACCTTTTTTTCTAATTTTACGGTAGGGTCTTTTCTTAATTATTCTAGAGTAATACTATATAATTTAACCTTCACCTAAACCCCTATATAACTACTTTTACCCCCAAATTTCCCCAATTAAAATCATTCTCTCAAATTCCTAAAAGAAGATCAAGTCTTTCTCCTGAAAATATTTCTCTCTCTAGAAATCTTGAAAAAGAAGGACTCAACCTAGGGTTTCAAGTCAAGCTTTTAATTCCACCATTGAAGGCAAGCTTTTGGGATTTAGGTATGATAGTTTTCATCCATGTAGCCCATTCCTCCATAGAGTTCCCAAATTCTCCAATTTACAAAGCTAAAATTCCCTAAATTTAGTTAGGGTTTTCTTCCATGTCATGGGTTCTTTTAAATATTGAATTAATCGATTGTTTTGTGATCTATCAAGTATAAATTGAGATAATTACATGAATTTATGATGAATTCCTATGAACCCAAGTCTAACCCATATTTTTTAGATATTGGTGATTGAAAGTTAGTTTTTAACTATGAAAGTTGAATTATGGAATTATGCATGTTCTTATGGAAATGATGAGATATAATGTAGATTTCTTTGAGAGTAAAAGCATATATGTTGTTATAGTAGTTAATTGTTGTGAAAGGGTCGCTCACATAACTACCTTATGCTTGAATTTGAAAAGTTTTCTCACATAAAGGATTCTAAGGTTGAAAGGTCTGCTCACCTAAAATGAATTGAAGATAAGGAGCTATTCTAAGAATGAAGCAAGGGGGTGATTACCCATGACCTCTAAATGAAATACAAGAGACGATTACATATGTCACATGATGTAAGGACAAAAGGCGATTACCCATGTTCCTTTAAAACATAAGATAAATATGATTAAGAACCATTATGTGGAAGTTAAGCTTAGTACCGAGTGGACAAGTGGAAATTACCCGTGTCTTGTAAAATATGTGCCAACATAGGATTCTCTAAATAGACATTAGCTAATATATCCACATAAGCTAGAAGTTTAAGGTCCTTATCTTGGCAAGTAGGACATCCATTTTCAATGTGGGAGACACCATATTCTGTGTTAATAGCTCACATGGTCTTATATGTTGGTTAAGGCTACTTCCCACAAGAAAGCTATGATAAGCTAAGGTTACTTCAAGAAGTATCTCATTTATGACTTAAGTTGACCATGTTTTTTATGATTTATGACTTCTACCCACATTCATGATTTAACTTGGTCATTGCACTATATGAAAATGTCTCTTTTGTTCTCATATTTTTAAATGTTTTATGCATGTCTATCATACATGGTACATAGTTTTTACTAACGCATATCGTTGCCTATATTTCCCCAAATGTAGGGTCAGACATTTAGGGTTCTGAATTTCGTGGCTACAGGTTGTTGGAGAGATTCTGATATGTAGTAAGTCCTCATATTCCGAGGGTCGTGCTTGATTCCCTTTTGCCTTTACTTTTGGTATTGGAACTTGATGTACGAGTTGCATCCCGATGAACTCTTATGTACTAGATGGCTTTTGAGACGATGTTTAGAAATTCCGCTTTTCCTTATAAAACTCTTAGAATTGAAATGTTTTGCTTTATCTATTTGATATTCTATTATCTTGTATGAGGAAAGCTAAGTATCTTGTATGAGGCCTTTCGGGGTCTTATACGCCATGTTAATTAGGGGCTGCTAGGGGTCGTGAAAAACTTAGTATCAGAGCACAAGTTTAGAAAGGTCCTAGGAAGTCTCATAAGCCTCAACGAGTAGAGTATTGTTCATGAGTGTGAAACAGGCGACATTTTTTAATAAGATGCTTCAAGATGTTAGAAAACTCCACTTCTTCCATTACTCTAAAGTCATGCGATATAGTTTAACTATATAAGGTCTCTCTCCTAATCCTTAACTGATGATCTACATGATATGGCTACTCGAACAGCTTACGCTAGAAGGAATGTAGGAGAGAATGTCGAGTAAGAAGCTCATCCAATATTGGCCGACCCTTTGGCCAAGCAAGTGACTTATGCGTAGTTTATGGCTGTGTTTCAAGTATAGGCCTAAGCCTTGACGGCCCAAGCCAATAAGGAGGTTGCGCCCTTCGTGAACCCCAATGTGGGTACGGTGACATTTAGAGTGAGAGACCTCACTAGAATGAATGCTTTGGAGTTTCATGGTTCTATGGTTGAGAAGACCTTCAAGTGTTCATTGATGAGGTTTACCATGTGTTGATGATCATGGGAGTGACGCCTGTGGAAAAGGCGGAGTTCGCCTCTTACCAACTTAAAGGTTTCGCTCAAATATGGTTAATACCACACTTGAGCAACATCTTTCAATTGGTAAGCGGCTAGCTCCGCTTTTTCAACCGAAGTCACCCCCATAATACAAAGTACCTTATATACCCCATCTATAAACTCTTTAGGATGGTCCTCCACTTTTAAGCCATAAAACTCTGGAGGGTTCATATTAATAAAATACCTCACTCTTGAAGTGGCCGTACCCACATTTGGGTTCACAGGGGCAATCACCTCTCTGTTGGCTTAGGCCTTCATGGCTTGGGCTTGAGTTGTCACGGCTTGAGCCAAAACTTGAAGAGTTGACCTAAACTCCGCATTTGTAACATTCGCTTCCATAAGGTTAATCAAAGCTTATGGAGCTTGTGGAGGAACCTCCTTATCCACCACGTCTTCCTTATTCCTTCTAACATTTGCCTTTGAATTAGCCATACTTAAAAAGCATAGGGCACGGATTAGGAGAAAGACCTACAAGAGCTAAACTCTATGGCATAACTTAGAGAATGAAGAAGTGAGATTTCCTAATCATCTAATAGCTTCCTATTCATAAATATGGCTCGCGTCACACTTATGAACAAGACTCTACTAGACGTGGTTTTGAGACAATCCTAGAATCATTCTAAAACCTTTTGCTCTGATTACCAAGTTTTTCACGATCTAGGGGTACACCCTAGATGTAACATGGCGTACTAGACCCCAAAAGGCCTAACACAAGCCACTTAGCATATCATAACATAAAGTAAATGGAAATGATGCGGAAATTTTAAAACTTTTTCCATTCAAGTGAAGTCTTTATAAAAGCAAGCAGAAGTATATAACACTTTGTCTCAAACCATCAAAAACCAATTGAATAAAACTTTGGGACGCAGCCCATACAATTGTCTAAAACATAAAAGAAATACATAAAGGAAAGGTGATCACATCCTCGATACTATGTGGACTCAGCAAGTCTTCAACTGCTTTGCTCTACTAGGAACCTATCCACGGAAATGGAACTCAATGTCGCCGGACCCTATATTTGATAAAAATGTAGGCAAGAGTATGTGTTAATACAAAATGTACTAAATATGATAGCTAGCATAACATAAGCATTAGTCAACAAGAGACATATACCATAATCATAAGAGATAACAACATTGTCATAAGCATAATCTCCAACATAAACACAATGTAAGAATTAGTTATCATAAAGCATAGTCCATGTACATAGTCAATACTGAGACCTTCATATCAGAAGAGAACCACTTCATAAGTAACCTCCAAGTATACTTTTGCAATGCATGGATAAGACCCCGCAATCCCATCCAAGCTAAATATCACCTTTGGCCATCATAATCATACTTACCATCTTATGGTCTCATCCTTAGCTTAATTTCTCATAGACAAGGGAATCTTCACGTTTAGTCAAACATATCATGGAAGGCAACTATAGCAACAATCCAAAAGCTGACGTTATATAAGAGAAACATTTACTAGGTAAGCTCAAGTCATACTTGTGCAATGCATGGATAAGATCCCATAATCTCATCCATACTAAGTATCACTTTAAGCCATTATGCACATTGATTATCTCTATGATCTCATATTTAGCTCATCATAAAGGACAAGGGGAATCACCTCAAGTCATACATATCATGACATAATACATATTAAGGAATCACAGGTATTCCCATCCATGTTCTATTTAAGGAATCATAGGTATTCGCCTCCATGTTCATTTTAATAAGATATAGATATTCGCCTCCATGTTCATTTTAATAGGATATATATATTCGCCTCCATATCAATTTTAGGGTGTAATGTAGGTATTTGCCTTCACATTACTTAATAAGGATCATAGGTAATCACCTCCATGTCTATCATAATATGGTATAGGTATTAGCCTCCATATCAATTTAAAGGCTAATGGGTAATTACCTCTTTCCTTGCCTTAGGAGTCATACATACATAAAGGGTAATCACCTCACACTCCTCATATCATGACATTGGTAATCACCTCACGTTTATCTCATTACGAATAAGGGAATTCACCTCAAATTCCTCTCATATAAAGGTCTTTGGGGAATCACCACAAGCCTTATCACATTTCATAGTCCTTGAACTTAGAGTCATTTTAGATAAAGAGTGTGTATATGAGAATATCCTTTCAACAATACAACAACATATCATGATCATAGACACTTCACTCTCAAAGTGTTCATAAGGGATGTATATAGCTTTCATAAAACATGCATAATATCATATCTTGCCCTTTCAAGGGTCAAGGTTCATATCAAATCAACACATATAGAATCACTACATTACATGAATTTCATCATAACTCAAGTGATTCTATCACTTCCTACACTCAAACATTCATAAGGTAGATTAGGTAGGTAAAGGCCTTCCACCATAATTTTATCCATTAATCTTCTATTCTCATATAGACTTTACTCTCTAAGCCTTAATTCATTTTATTAGCTTTACCTTCAAAACCCTTGAAGTCAACATTCATGACTACAAGCCCTACTCTCAAAGCTTTTACTTCTTCCAATCATCATACATATCTAGATCACAAGATATTCTAGTCACAAGCTTTATTCTTAAGCAATTCTAACTATTTCTCATCATAAAGGCTCAATCTCTATTATTTCTAGTCATGATCCATCATATATACTTTAGTCTAGTTCAATTCATGTTTACATGCTTCTATTCTTGAACAATTACTATACATATCATTAATTCATGAAGATCATCTCTAACTCTTCAATTTCCCTCTTTAAGGCACAAACCCACATTACTTCAATTCCATCAATTAGACTAGGGTTAACCACAAAAAACATATAATTTCTTCATAATATCATGATTCAATACTAATTCAATAATAAAAAAGCAATATCCACTCAATTGGATTCATACTCCACTTAACCCACATAATTGGAAGGAACCCTAACTTGAATTGGGATTTTATCTTCACAATTGGGGAAATTATAGGGGTCTCCATATATGGAAGAATCCATGGATGAATAAGCTAACATATCTTGATTATAAACCCCTACAAAGCTTGCAACAATAGGGTCTTGACGTGACCTATCTTTATTTTCTTCTTCTTCATTACTTTCTAGAGAGAGGATTTTTGGGAGAGAATTGTGTTTCTTTTTGGTGTTTAGAAATAATGACTAGGATCAATGAATTTAGGGGTCTAAAGTTTTTATATAGGTGTTCCAAAATAGGATAAAATAACCTCAGTTAATCCCACTTAAAATAGGAAAACCCCAAAGTGCCCCTCAATTTTCTTCTTAAAACCGCCTGTAGGCCACTGTCCATGACCACCCACCTATAGGGAATGGACTGACCCACCGCCCATACTGGTGGGGCATGATTTGGTGACTAGAACATACTGGCCACACACAAATGCACCCTCCACGGAACGTGGACCCACCCACGGGGCGTAGATCCATCTGTAGGTCACTGTCAAGCTCTAGTTGACCTACTAAATTATGGGGTGTTACAATATCTTCCCCTTGGGAACATTGGTCCTCGAATGACACTCTAGGCACTTCTTAAGGTCACGACTCTAGACTAGCAACCCATCATGCATGCAACACATCTAAATGCACACAACCAAGGAGGAAATCTTCAACTCCAAGCTAAACATACTCAATGTAACACAAGGGAGTAGGAACTACATCTAGCAACACATTATGCATGAAATCTCATAAATAATCATATCCAAGGAGGAACTACCATCTCCAAACTAAATCATGCTCAATATATACTCATGGAACCTACATGCAATCTATATTCAAAAATACATCCAAGGAGGATCTCTCAACTCCAATCTAAGGCATGCTCATATATACATCTTATGAAGTTCTATAGGAAATTCTACTCAATGCACTACAACATGAGGGAAAACAATGGACAAAAGTCATTTCTACCAAGACTTAAGATTTTTCATGAACATGCATATGAAGACATCATGGAAACACATAAACACACAATGACCTTGGTATTTAAGCACACCATCTCCCCCTTGGGAGTAGACCTAAATGGACTTTCTAAGCACCATACATACTAAAGATAACTTCAAAGTATAACATATAAAGCCACAAAAGACCAAACAATACCGAAATCGAATAAAGCATAAAACACATACTGGTAGTAATATTTGTAGGTCACTCTCGTTCATATCTAGCTTGAAGAGCATAAAACCTATTCTTCGTTTGGGTATTCACATCCAAACCACTAAGAGCAACTTGATTACCCTCTCTTCTATTTGCCTTTGGGCAATCTCTCATCTTGTGGCCACTTTCACCATAACTAAAGCAACCTTCTCTACCGGCCAAACACCTACCCTCATGTCTCTTTCCACATCTAGAACAAGTAGGCCATAGGGAATCATTACTAATTCTGGGTGGCTTAGGGTTAGACACCCTCTCTTTCTTATACTTAGGATTACTAAAAGAACCTTGTCCGGAAAACCTTTGTCGACTCTTAGAGCGACCATGTCCATCGGACCCATCATGAAAGGACTTATTATTATCCAACCTAGACCTATTTTTGTCCCTAGATTTCTCTTCTTTGAGTTTTGACTCCTCCATATGTTGGGCATAAACCATAAGACATGAGACATCCACATCATGATGAAGCATTGTCGTACGACTTTCTTTTCCTACTATGTCGTACACACCCATCAAAAACCTACTCATATATCCCTCAAATCCAATACCATAGATGAATCATACTTAGATAGTTGGGTGAATTTCAAGGCATACTCCTTAACACTCATGCTACCTTGCTAAAATTTAATGAACTCTTCTATACCTTCCCTCAAATCTCGGGGAAAGAACCTATCAAGAAATGCTAGTTTGAAAACTTCCCACTCTATTGGAACCGCTCCTACCAACCTAACATTTTTACATTGTTCATATCACACTTGAGCAACATCTTTCAATTGGTAAGCGGCTAGCTTCGCTTTTTCTACCAAAGTCACCCCCATGATAGCAAGTACCTTATAAACCTAATATATAAACCCCTTAGGATCATCTTCCACCTTAGAGCCATAAAACTTCGGAGAATTCATCCTCATAAAATCCCTTACCCTAGAAGTAGCCATACCCATTGTTGGATTCACCAGAGCTACTACCTCCTTATTCACTTGTGTCGTCATGACTTGGGCCAACATTTCGTTTGCTGACCTAAACTCCGCATTTTTGACAGTCTCCTCCCTAGGGCTACTTAGAGTTTGGGGAGGAACCTCTTGATCTACTATGTCTTCCTCATTCTTTCTAGGATTTGCCCTTGTGTTAGCCAGATCCTGAAAACCATAGGGAATGGATTAGGAGAAAGACCTTATAGAGTTAAACTCTATGGAACGACTTAGAGAATGAAGAAATGAGATTTCCTAATCATCTAATAGCTTCCCATTCATAAATGTGGCATGCTTCACTTTTATGAACAAGACTCTACTAGACGTGGTTTTGAAACAATCATAGAATCATTCTAAAACCTTGTGCTCTAATTACCAAGTTTGTCACGACCCAGGGGTACACATTAGGTGTAACATGGAGTATTAGACCCCGAAAGTCCTTACACAAACCACTTAGCATATCACAACATAAGATAAATAGAAATGATGTGGAAATTTTAAAACTTTGTTCCATAAAATCGAAGTCTTTGTAAAAGCAAGTGGAAGTCTATAACACTTTATCTCAACCATGTAAAACAACTTTGAATAACTCTTGGGAGGCAGCCCATACAATAGTCTAAAACATAAAGAAAAGACATAAAGGAAATGGTGGTTTTATCCTCGATGCTATGAGGACTCACCAATCTTCAACTCATTGCTCCTACTAAGAACCTAGCCTCAAAGTGCGAACTGAAGATCGTCGGACCCTACACTTGATAAGAATGTAGGTAATTGTATGCGTTAGTACAAAATGTACTAATTATGTTAGCTAGCATAACATCATAAGAGCATAACAAAAGTGTTAGCCAACATAAGACACAAGTCATAAGCATAAGACATAATAACATAACCAAAAGCATAATCTTCAACATAGACATAATATAAGCATTAGTCATCATAAGGCATGGTCCATATACATAGTCAATACTTAGACCTTAATATCATAAAAGAACAACTTCATAAGTCATCCTCCAAGTATACTTATGCAATGCATGAATGAGACCCCATAATCCCATACATTCTATGTATCCTCTTTGGCCATCATAATCATACTTACCATCTTATGGTCTCATCTTTAGCTTACTTCTCATTGACAAGGGAATCTTCACCTTTAGTCAACACCTCATGGAATCAAACTATAGCAACAATCCATACTATGCATACATCATATAAGAGAAACACTTGATAATTAGCTTGAAGTCATGCTTGTGCAATGCATGGATAAGACCCCATAATCCTAACCAAATTAAGTACAACTCTAGGCTATCATACATGAATGGTACTATTTATAATTTCTAGACTACCATAGAATAGCACCCAATTAGGCTAGAGTATGCTACACAAGAATAGTCACCATATTGTATTGGACCAAGAAACCATGGAAAAACACACTATCATGCAAGTCCAAGCTATACAAGGAAGGGTATTATTTCACCACCCTAGCTACCAATGAAATGGTTTGGCCTAACCAATTCATGCTATCATGCAAGTATTTTATGATACTAGTGTAAGATACCCTTCGGAAGAGTATATTTCTCAATCCTAGGCTACCATGAAAACGACTAACTCAAGCTACGAATCTTGGTTTTGTCTTACCAAGTCAAGCTATTCATGAAGGGATCTTATGTCACAACTTCAAGCTACACTAGTCTAGCATGCTTGATTCATTTTAGGTGAGAAACCCTTTCAACCTACAATCATTATATGTGAAAAACCCTTTCACATCATGTTCATTATGTGTTCATGAGAATAGCCTTTCAATCAACCCGTCTACATATCATAATCATAGACATTTCACTCTCAAAGTGTTCATAAAGCAGTTACATAGGTTCTATAAGAACATGCATAATCTCATACTTTCATAATATAGGTCATGTGAGTAAAAGCCTTCCACAATAATTTCATATACAATTCAACCTACACATTAGCCTCACTCTCAAGGCCTTACCATTCCCAGTTCATCTTATTAGTTTTACTTTCAAACCCTAGTGATCAACATTAATGACTACAAGCCTTACTCTCAAAGATTTACCTCTTACAATCAATATTCATATCTAGATTACAAGGCATTCTAGTCATAGGCTTCATTCTTAAACAATTCAAGTCATAATTCACCATAAAAGCTCAATCTCAATCATTACTAGTCATGATCCGTCATACTTTAAACTAAATCAATTATTTTTTACATGTTTCTATTCTTGAACAATTACTGTACATGTCAACAATTCTAGAAGATCACCTATGAATCCTCAATTTCACTTCATAAGGCATAAAACCACATTACTTCAATTTTATAAATTAGACTAGGGTTAAGTATGGAAACATGCAATATCACCATAATATCATGATTCACTACTAATTTAATCATAAACAATCAATATGCACTCAATTGGATTCATACTCAACTTAACCCACAATATTGGAAGGAACCCTACCTTGAATTGGGGATTTCCTCTTCACAATTGGGGGATTTTTAGGGGGCTCCATAGATGGAAGAATCCATGGATGAATAAGATAACATACATTGATTAGAAATCCCTACAAAGATTCAAAAAATGGAGTCTTGACTTGACCTAGCTTGCTTTTCTTCTTATTTCTTTCTTCACTTTCTAGAGAGAGAATTTCTTGGAGGGAATTGGGTTTCTTTGGTGAATTGAAATAATGACTAGGATCCATGTATTTAGGGGTCTAATAACTTTATATATGTGGCCTAAATTAATATAAAACGACACAACTTAACCCCTAATTAATTCTAGAAAGTTCCACTAACGCCTCACTAACCCACTTAAATTTGACCACTGGCTCACCCACAATATCACACCCACAGGCCGTGGATGGACCCATGGGACGTGCTGATCATCCGTAGGTGGTTGTATGGGACTAAAATTTTGGGTTCTTGACCCACGACCTCTCACCCACGGGGCGTGGGTCAATTTACTAGTCGTGGTCCCTTTTTATGGGTAGATTATTTTGGGGCAGGTTCTAGGGTAGTTTTAGGGTCCTCATCAAGGACCCTTGGTTGGTCCTTTGAGAGTTGTACCTTGATGTTTTAACCCCTATCTCTTCATTCTAAGTATGCTAGGTCAAATCTATGACTCTAATCCTCATGTCAATCTCTAGTTGACCTACTAAACTACGGGGTGTTACAAGTCTAAAGAACTCAATTGAAGTGAGGTAGTCATTCGGGAGAAAATTATCACATTTAAGGTCCATCATACGCATGAAGATTTGATAACTTTTAGTAATCACATAGCACCCATTAAGCGAGAATTGGAAATTGGTTGGTCATTCCTCCAAGTAGCTCTTACTCATTTGATTACTCATGTTGATTGTTATTGTTGTGATTGCTGATTGATATAAAAATCCCCTACCTTATATTTATTTCATCCTTTTGATTTAATTAAGATTTTATGATAATTTCTATTCCTACAACCATTTAAATCGCGTTTATAACTTCATAATTGAATTCAAAATTTTACCGTTTCCTGTGGGATCGACCCTAACTCATTTTTTGGGTTTATACTAGATTATGATCATCTACACTTAGTTTCAGATGAGTTGTAGTTGGGTGATAATCAAAATGGCACCACTGCTGGGAGTGGTGTTTAAAATGTTCTTATTTAAGTTTAAATTATGATATATTTGTGTTGTAGTTGAATCAACTTACCTTTTTGTTGTAAGCTATTGTGATCAGGTGACAAGATGAGAGTGAAATAAAGGACCGTGAACCAACTTTGTCATCAAGATGGTGTTGGTGATTTCTTGGTTGCCAATGAAGATCTATTGGGTCGTAGGTGTTATCCGCCTACATCCAGTTGAGTACAATGTTGCATTCCATATGACAAATACAATGCTGCACCTCTTGCAAGCAAAAAGAATATTTGGAGGGTTATATCATGAGAACCCCCATGAGCATATTCGGAACTTTGTGAAGACATACAGTCTGTTCTCACTCAAGGATATTTCGCAAGAATCAATTCGGCTGCGGTTGTTACTTTTTTCCTTAATGGGGATGTACCCAAATGTCTATCAGAGCTATCAAGAGACTCTATTTTATCATGTGAGGAATTCACCGAGGCAATCTATGTGAGGTTCTTTCCATCCTCAAATATGGTGAAATTGTGTGATAACATCCAAAACTTCAAGCGTGTAGAAGGGGAACCAATTCATGAATTTTGGCTGAGGTTTCAGAAGTTACTATCACAATGTCCTACTCATGGGTTGTCGAGTGATGTGATACTTCAGTATTTTTACTGGAGTTCAGACACAGTGAATAAAGGAGTGGCTGACAAATTGGCTCTAGGAGGAATAATAATGCAGTCATTTGAGGTAGCCTCGTCTCTTCTTGAAGAAATGACAAAGATAAATTAGGCGTGGTACACTCAAGAGGAGAGAGTTTCCCCATTTTGTTTTAGGATAACGCAAGAACAACTTCACAAGGAGAAAGAGACGGATGAGAATATTAGCAAATTGCTCTCCCAAATGAATTTGTTACAAAAATAAGTGCTAGAAAATATGGGTGAACCCAAAGAAGTAAGGAGAGTGTTGAGGCTTAAGGAGGGTTCCCACCCGAGTTGCTTTAAGGCGGGTGGGAATCAAGGTTGGAAATTGCATAAAGAATAAGAGCGAAGACGTTACTATCAATATTGGAATGAACAAAATGACTTTTGGGGGAGAGAAGAGAGTCATGAAGAGTACCACACGCAATCAAGTGAAAACCCAAGATTAAACAGCAGTTCGAATAACTTCAGAGTGGATGAATTGTTGTCACGTAACCTAGACGAGGTTGAAAGATCAGATGACATGCTTAAAGAGATGAAAGCTAATTTCTCGTTATTGAATAATAGAGTGAATTCTCACGCTGATGCATTCAAACAACTTGAGGATCAGTTAGGAAAACTTTCAGCATAATTGGAGCCTAATGTATTTGAAAGGGGTGAAGTTTAATGCACAACAACTTCTAGGACTGAGTATGACAAAGATTTGGTGGTTGTGACTCGATGTGGAAAAATAGCGGTTGGTAATGCAAAGGTTAATGATGGGGTGAAATCTCATGAAGAAGAGAAAGATATTGATGAGGAAGAGAAGCCCATTCAAGCACCAACAAGTTATATGCTCAAGGAGAAGGAGGAAAATCATAAGCAAAGCCCTGTTGAAGAGTTGCAAAAAGGTAAAGAAAATTCCACCTCAACTCTAAAGATTATGCAACCTCTTCCCAAAATAAGTCCTTTGTTTTCTTAACGTCTCAAGAACAAAACTGAGGATGAGAAGTTCAAGAAGTTCCTATGAATATTCAAGACACATTCTATAAATCTACCGTTAGTGGAAGCATTGTTGGCGATACCGGGTTATACCAAATTCATGAAGGAGATAGTCACCAAGAGTAGAACTATGGACTTCGAGACAATCGAAGTTTCTCATAATTGTAGTGCCAATATGACTAGAGAGATGATTACAAAGAAAGAAGATCTGGGGGCATTCACCATCCCATGCACTATCGGTATGCTTCAATTTGCTAAAGCTCTATGTGATTTGGGGGCAAGTATAAATCTAGTGACTTATGCAATCTATAAACAACTTGGGTTGGGCGATCCAAAATCCACAACAATTCAGCTTCTTATGGTGGACCAGTCGATCAAGAACCCCATTGGTATACTCTATGATATATTGGTGAAGGTTGATCAATTCATCTTTCTGGCTGATTTTGTTATTCTTGATTGTGAGATTGATGCTGAATTTTCCATTATTTTTGGGAAGACCATTTTTAGCAACGGGGAGAGCACTTTGATAGTCGGGAATTGAAGTTCCGAGTGAACAAAGATGAGGTCACCTTGAATGTGTGTAAATCAATGAAACACCCGAGTGATATTCATGTGGTTTCAACGATTGATGTAATTGATGAAGCGGTTGCCAGTGTGAGCCATTTGATGTGTATGAGTGAACCTCTTGAGATTTTTCTTGCGAATATGATGAGACCGAATTTCAAGGGTATTATGAAGTGGTAGGTGCTATGTTGGGATTAGGTGAATATTCAACGAACCCATTGAAGCAAGACATTGATCTAAAAAATCGAGAAAATCCTCCCGCCAAACCATCCACGGAGGAACCACGAAAGCTTGAGTTGAGAGTGCTCCCCGCTTATCTTCTATATGCATTCTTGAGAGAAAACAACACCTTGCCCGTTTTCATTGCAGCTGACTTGCTCGAATGACAAGTAAATTTGCTTCTTGAGGGGTTGAGAAGGTACATCAAGGCTATAGGGTGGACTATCGCTGAGATTGTGGGTATTCCACCTGGCATTTTCACTACAAGATTCAACTTGATAGTGAGTGCAAACTGAGTGTCGAGCATTACAGGAGATTGAAACCACCAATGCAAGAGGTGGTGATAAAGGAGATAATCAACTGGTTTGATACAGGTGTGATCTACCCTACTGCGGATAGAAAATGGGTGAGTTCAGTGCAATGTGTACCAAAAAAGGTGCCATCACGGTAGTCCCAAATGAGAAAGAGGAACTTGTTTCTGTGAGACCGGTAAATGGATAGAGGGTATGCATGGATTATCAGAAGTTAAATTCATGGACGGAAAAAGATCACTCTCCCATGCATTTTATGGATGAAATGCTAGATCAGCTTTCAGAGTGTGGATGGTATTGCTTCTTGGATTGTTATTCCAAGTATAATTAAATCTCTATTGCACCGAAATATCAAGAGTAAACCACTTTCACTTGTCCCTATGGTACTTTCGCTTTCAAAAAGATGCCTTTCGGGTTGTGTAATGCTTCAGCGAAGTTTCAACGTTGCATATTGTCTATTTTTGTTGACATGGTAGAAGATTCAATGGAAGTCTTCATAGATGACTTCTCAGTTGTGGGTGATTCTTTTGAAACATGTTTGGCACACTTTGGGCAGGGTCTTCAAAGATGTGTGGAAACCAATTTAGTCCTAAATTGGGAGAAATGTCACTTCAGGTTTAGGGAAGGTATTGTTTTGTGTCACAAGGTATCACAAAAGGGGTTGGAGGTTTACAAGGCAAATATTGAGGTAATTGAGAAGCTACCACCACCAATCTCGGTAAAAGGTATTCGTAGTTTCTTAGGGAATGCCAGGTTCTACTGGAGATTCATTAAAGACTTCTCAAAAACTGCACTCCCATTGAAAAAGTTGTTGGCGAAGGAGGCAAAAATTGACTTTGATGATGCATGTATGGGAACCTTTAAGTGTTTGAAAGAGAAAATAATCTCTACCCTAGTGATTATTAGCCCACATTAGTCGGAACCATTTGAAGTGATGTGTGATGTAAGTGGGACTATGTTGGGTGTTGTTTTGGGACAAAAGTGCAATAAACTATTCCATCCAATCTATTACGCAAGGAAAACATTGAATGGTTTTCAACGTAACTACACTGTTATGGAGCAAGAGTTACTTGCGGTGGTATATGCATTTGACAAATTCTGGTCATACTTGTGAGGCACAAAAGTGGTAGTTCACACAGATCATGCAGCCCTACGGTACTTAATTGAAAAGAAAGATGCTAAATCACGATTGATAAGATGGGTGTTATTATTGCAAGAATTCAATGTTGAAGTTAAGGATAGAAGAGATTGCAAAAATCAGGTGGCCGATCACCTATCTAGGTTGGAGGCAAAGAGAAAAATGAGCTTAAGTTAGACAAAATGACTCATTCCCAGATGAGCATGTATTCATGGTCACTCTTATGCAGACTCCTTGGTATGTCGATTTTGCCAACTACGTTGTATGTTGGCTAATGCGTGAAGACCTGAACCTCTTTCAACAAAAACGGTTCTTGTTCAATGTCAAAAGATATTTTTGGGATGAACCATATCTATTCAGAGAATGTGAAGACCATATTATTCGGCGATGTGTGTCGGAAGAGGAAGTCAATAAAATTCTAAATGCTTATCATGCTTCACCGGTTGGTGGTCATCATAGTGGTCTGCGAACAACCGCTAAAATCCATCAAAGTGGTTACTACTGGTCATCCCTCTACAAAGATGCTCATGAATTTTTCAAGAAATGCATATAATGCCAAAAACAAGGTGGGGAGTCCAGAAGGCATGAGTTGCCTCTTAAGCCTATTCTCGAAGTGGAGTTATTTGATGTCTGGGGAATAGATTTCATGGGGCCATTTGTGAGCTTGTTTGGTAATAAATATATTTTGGTGGCTGTGGATTATGTTTCTAAATTGGTGGAAGCCATGGCACTACCCAACAATGAAGGGAAGAGTGTTGTTCAATTCTTAAAACGCTACATCTTTGCAAGATTTGGCACCCCTCATGCTATTATTAGTGATGGAAGTTCGCATTTTTGCAACCGATTGTTTGCATCCGCGTTGACTAAATACGGTGTGAAAAATTAAGTGGCAACGCCATATCATCCTCAAATGAGTGGCCAAGTCAAGGTTTCAAATCGGGAGATTAGGAGTATCTTGGCTAAGACCGTGAATGAAAATAGGACTAATTGGTCTCAAAAGCTAGATGATGCTCTCTGGGCATATCGCACTGCTTACAAGACAACAATTGGAATGTCCCCATATCAGCTGGTTTTTGGGAAATCTAGTCACCTACCGATTGAACTTGAACACCAAGCACTATGGGAATTAAAGGCATTAAATGTGGATTCGGTAAATGCTTCAAAAGGGAGAGTAGATTGGCTGAACAAAATGGATGAATTCAGGTTTAGGGCATATGAAAGTTCAGCTCTCTGCAAGGAGAAAATGAATAAAGGGCATGACTCTAAAATCCTTAGGAGAGAATTTCGAGTTGGAGACTTTTTGTTGGTGTACAATTCTCAATTGAGATTCTTGTTGGGAAAGCTCAAGTTGAAGTGGTCCCGTCCATTTAAAGTGAAACAATTTTTCACTAATGGGGCCATTGAAGTTGAAGGTAAGGAAGGTCTAGCCTTCAAGGTGAATGGGAAAGGCTTGAAGTTATTATTTTGAGAATGCCATGAGATTTCAGTAATCGAAGTGGTGTACTTGGAAGATGCTTGAAAGTATTTCCACGTCATGCCACGACATTAAATAACGCGCTTCTTGGTAGGGAAACCAAGTGTTAGTTGTTTTGAATAATGTGTGTTGAATGTGCATGTATGGGTGATTCTGCGACACCAGGACCATTTCGGTGAACCACCAAGTGAATTTGACGATCACATCTTTGCTCGCTTTTGTGGCATCAAAAGGGAGTTGTGATACTGAAATATTTGGTGATGTATTCATACCACTTGGCGATGCACCGAAAAGATTGGGCAAGCCCTACTTTCTCCGCCCTTTGCACAATCCATCAAGGTCGAAGTCTTGGAAATTTTGATGATGTTTCACGCACACTAGGCAATGCGTTGATGCTATTCAGCATACCCGATCTCAATCACCCATTTGCCAAAATTGGGGAGGTAACAATCTGGATATTTTGGCGAGTTTGATACAGTCGACAATTTTCCGATTGGTTCGGCGGCCTTTGCAACCCTTCGCCTAATGTCCACCTAGTGAAGATTCCTTCTCAGCCTACTCTATTTTTTTAGTGTCAGTTCCTCTCATTTTTATTTTATTTTTATTGTCTTTTGTTTATTTTGTGTTGTGTTTGTTTTTTGAATACATTGAGGACAATGTTGGTTGCTTTTGGTGGGTTGGTAGCTTGTTGTTCTCTTCCATTTTCAAGTGTCGGTTTTGGTTAATAACGGACCTAAATAGTGCTCTCAATTGAACTACATTAATGTGCAGCTACGATGAGGCAAACGAAGTTACATAGGCAATATGTGAACTTTGAGCATCTTGTTGTGACTATTTGATTGTCAATGAAGTCTCTTGTGATGAGTATTGCACGCTAGCTAGAAAGTGTGGAGTCTTTCTTGATAATTGTATCAATACATTATGTGGTGAGGTTACCTTGAACAGTGTGCTTGATGACACATACAATTTGCCATATTGGTCTGGTTGATTGAGTGATGTGAGAAATTGAAATGATCTTCGGCAAGAATTTTGAAGAGTGAGCCAATTTGACAGTATACATCTTTGTTGCCAACCTTGTGAGATGTGTGAACCTTGCTTGGCATTTTTTAAGCCTACCTTTTTCTTGGAACAAACTTGAACAACTTTGGCCTCTTTATCTCTTCACCCATAACCTTCATGAAGTTTTGGTTTGTTTGAATAGCTAACTTAGGCCAAAAGCATAAGTTGGTGGTGTGGTGAAAAAGAAGGAAGGTCGAGAAGTGTGAAGAATTCCCAATTTTGATGTACTTGTTGAAAAAGATGGAACCCCTCCATGTAAAAAAAAAGTTGTGAAATAAAGTAGTGAAAATTCCATAAGAAATGGGATATCTGGTGAATCATGTCTAGTGGAATAATGGGGTTGATTATCATCATGTTTGAAGGATAAAGAGAAGGAGAAAATTATTTTCAGGCAACACTTCATGAATAGAAGCCACTAAAGCATAAATGACCATACCTTTACACTCAACCCCGTTACAAGACTTAAAAAGACCTTTGTGATCTTGACTGAGCTGAAATGAATGTTGATTAGAAAATAAGGGAAAACCTATGGGTGAATTCATGCATGTGTTCATCTTTGTGAGTATGAGAGTTTTAAGTGATTCCGTAATTTTAAATTATTGAAAAAATTTCTGTGAATATGAAATCATTTTTGTTGTGTGGGCATTTGAATACCTTTGTTGAGTCTGAACTTGCATTTGAAGCAAGCATTGTGAGCTTGAGTACAATTGATAACGCTGAGTCACAATTTGAAAGTTTGAGTGTATAATTGATCATTGTACGAGTAGTTTGAACCTTGTTGTGTGCATTTATGTTGAGTCTTATGCAACACTGTTTGTAGACGTCCTTGTTGGACTGGTTGATCCTGAGTTTTACTTGAGGACAAGCAAAAGTTTTTGTTGGGGTGTTGATGAGTCCTAGATTTTGAATCATTTAAGGCTTTGTTTTGATAGGATAAGTGTCCTCAAATGCCCATTTATGCTCTAAACTAATGTTAGAGTGTTGATTTGCAGCATAACAAGCTAAAGAGCAAGACAAAGACACTACTGAAAAAAAAAGAAACTACCAGCTGAAGAAGTGGAGAAAAACAATCCTGGTGATTGCCAAGACCACTCGGCGGTTCGCCGAGTAGCTCTTTTGGCCGCCCAATTTTATAGTACACCACTTCTGAGATGAGAAAAATTTGGCCGAACGTTGTTCCCTATTGGTGAATCGTTGAATGGATCATCGAAGAGGGATTTTTTCCGCCAAAGTGTACAAGACTATCAATGAAACTGCAAGCAGAATGGCGATAAACACGAACAAAGGGGCATCGCCAAACCACTTGGCGACCCCGACATAGACCGCCAAATATTATAGCATGAAAATGATGAAAAGCTGAGCTAAGAGGGCGATGGACAAGAGTGATCGCTGATTCGCCGACTTAATCCACTGAGTTACCCCGAAGGCCAAAATCAAAAAAATATAAATTGACTTTTTGAAAAGATAAAAGTCATCCAAACATTGTGAAATCTGTGATTTAGAATAAAAACAATGTTCTTGTTGGTTTGAAGCAATTTCCAAGTAGATTTCGGGTTGGGTGTTGTTATTGAAGCAAGATTTATTCATTCTTAATTTTTGGAAATCAATACCCAGCTATAGAGAATGTAATAGGTATTGAATTTTCACTTTTTATGATGATTAGGTAAAACCCCATTCTTGGAGGTTTGACTATGTGATTAATTGCTTAATTTAGCTGAGTGGGTGTTAGAAATTATTAATTGTAGTGGTAATTCGAAGTGGGTTTGATTTATTGCTGCTATTAAATTGTTGTGTTGAATATTTATTTCATTCTGGGTTAGTGTTTTATACTTGCTTAAGAGAGAGGAATAAACCCAAGGCAATCAATTAGCATTCCTAGTGATTGGGCTATAATGTGTTCAGCTCGAGTGAGTGAATTCTAACTGCCGTACTTATCTAGCTCGAGAGAGTAGATGTAATGAGGTTGTGGGCTGGTTTTCGTATTAAGCCTATTGAGGTTCGAAAGAACTCAATTGAAGCGAGGTAGTTGTTTTAGAGAAAATGATCTCATCTAAGGTCCATCCTACCCAAGAAGATTTAGTAACTTTAAGTAATCACCTAGCACCGATTTAGCAAGAATTGGCAATTGGTATGTCATTCCTCCAAGTACCTCTTACTCATTTTATTACTCTTGTTGATTTTTATGTTGTGATTTTAATTGATATAAAAATCCCCCTCCTGACATTTATGTCAACCTTTTGATTTAATTAAAAGTTTCCTATAATTTCTATTCCTACAACCATTTAAATCTTGTTTATAACCTCATAACTGAATTCAAAATTGTACCGCTCCATGTGGGATCGACCCCAACTCACTTGTTCGGTTTATATTAGATTACGATTGTAAACACCTAGTATCAGATGAGATGTAGTTGAGTGATAATCTTATGTCATGGTCATTTGTGTGTTCCTAATGTAGATGACTAGAGAGAACAGATCTTGTCAGAAACCCATAGTTCTAGATATTCCATTTACCCATGAGCCACCAAGATGTACCGTGACTTGCAGGAGATCTATCGGTGGAAACGAATGAAGAAAGATATTGCGGATTTTGTGGCTAGGTGTCCCGATTGTCAACAAGTGAAAGTTGAGCATCAAACACCGTGAGGTTTATCTCAAGATATAAGAATTCCTACTTGGAAGTGGGAAGATATGAACATAGACTTCATTATGGGGTTGACTCGCACCCGGCCACAACATGACTTGATTTGGATTATTGTAGATCGAATGACAAAATCGGCTCATTTCATTTCCATCATGTTTTCTTATTCGGCGGAAGACTATGCCAAGTTGTACTTTAAGGAAATGGTGAGGTTTCATGAATTTCCCTTATCCATCATCTCCAATCGTGCTACCCAATTCACTTCTCAATTTTAGAAATCTTTCCAAAAGGGTCTTGGTACTCATGTTAAGATTAGTACGGCCTTTCATCCAGAAACTGATGGGCAAGCGGCGCGTACTATCCATACTTTGGAAGTATGTTGAGAGCATGTGTAATTCACTTCAAGGATAATTGGGACGATAATTTGCCTTTGATTGAGTTTGCATACAACAATAGTTATCACTCAAGCATTGGTATGGCCCCATTTGAGGCCTTATATGGTAAGAGGTGTAGATCACTGATAGGTTGGTTTGAGGTAGGTGAAGTTGCCCTAATAGGTCCCGAGTTGTTACATGAGGCTATAGAGAAAGGTTGCAAATAGCTCAGAGCCAACAAAAGTCCTATGTCGATGTTAGAAGAACGGATCTTGAATTTTAGGTAAATGATTGGGTCTACTTGACAATTTCATCCATGAATGGTGTGATGAGATTTGGGAAGAAAAGGAAACTCACTCCCTGCTATGTGGGCCCATATCAGATTTTGAGGCGAGTTGACAAGGTTTCTTAAGAAATTGATTTCCCTAATGAATTGGCATAAGTGCATCCAGTTTCCCATGTTTCCTTGTTGAAGAAATGTGTTGGTGATCCGACTTCTATAGTTGCCATAGAAGGTTTGGGAATGAAAGAGAAACTTTCATATGAGGAAGTTCCGGTTGATATTTTAGACCGGCAAGTCAAGAAGTTGAGGAATAAAGAAGTTGTTTTTGTGAAAGTTCTTTGGAGGAATCATTCAGTTCAGGGTGCTACATGGGAGGCCAATGCCGATATGTTGTCCCATTATCCTCATCTCTTACCTTCCAATCCTACTCAAGCTTGAGGTATTTAGATCCTCATGGTTTACTCTTTGGGTGTCATGTGTCTTAGATATTCCCATGATTTCCTTATTATGCATGATTCATGGAAAGCTTTAATTTTGAAGAAAATGAGTTTACGTGATTAATTTCTACGTGTTTATGTGCATTTGAGTATGAGGTGCATATAGACTTCATGATATGATGTTTTGAACATGCTTTAGCTTGGAGTCGATGCTTCCTGCTGGGATATGTGTATTTATGTAATTGCATGCATGATGGGCTGTTAGATTAAGTTTCTACCTTTATGATGATGTTTTGAATCTCATTCACGGATGAGTGATTCCAAGGGGGAGATACTGTAATACCTCAGATTCAGAGAAGGGAAAATATTCATTTCGCAGTTGATTAAGCGAACAAGTTGTGAACACCGAACGACTCGGTGATCCACCGAGTAGCACTTCTCGCCTTTTTGGCCTGATTTCTACATCTATTTGTCCTAGAACTTTAGGGGAGTTGGGTCAAGCTCGTCGTTTCATTCGGTGAGTCGCCGAGTTAGCTTAGTCCATGAGCCAACTCACTGGATCTTTCGGCGAGCTAAAGGCTCATTCGCCGAGTCGTCAAGTGGCTTTCGACGAGCTCTTGCCTTTCGTTTTTCAGTTTTAAGGTAGGGTCTTTTGGGTCTTTTCTTAGTTATTCTATCCTAATACTATGTCATTTTACCCTTCACCTAAACCCCCATATAAGTACATTTAACCCCAAATTTCCCCCATTGAAATTATTCTCTCAAATTCCTTAAAGAAGATCAAGTCTTCCTTCTCAAAATATTTCTCTCTAGAAAGCTTAAAGAAGAAGGAGTTAATCTAGGATTTCAAGTCAAGCCTCCAATTCCACTATTGAAGGCAATCTTTTGGCATTGAGTTATGATAGTTTTCGTCCATGGATCCCTTTCCTTTATGGAGTTCCCAAATTCTCCAATTTAGAAAGCTAGAATTCCCCAAATTGAGTCACGGTTTTCTTCCATGTCATGGGTTAAACTAAATATTGATTTAATTTATTGTTTTCTGATCTATCAAGCAAGAATTGACATAATTACATGATTTTATGATTAATTCCCGTGAACCCATGTCTAACCCATGTTTTCTACATATTGATGATTCAAAGTGAGTTTTTAACTACGAAAGTTGAATTATAGAATTATGCATGCTCTTATGGAATTGATGAGATATGATGTAGATTGCTTTGACAGTAAAAGAATATATGTTGTTATAGTAGTTAATTGTTGTGAAAGGGTTGCTCACATAACTACCTCATGCATGAATGTGAAAGGTTTTCTCACATAAAAGATTCTAAGGTTGAAAAGTCTTCTCACCTAAAATGAATCAAGGATAAGGAGCTATTCTAAGAATGAGGCAAGCGGAGATTACCTATGATCTATAAATGAAAGACAAGAGGCGCTTACCCATGTCACATGATGTAAGGACAAGAGACAATTACCCATGTTCCTTTAAAAGATAAGATGCATATGATTAAGAACCATTCCGTGGAAGTTAAGCTTAGTACCGAGTGGACAAGTAGCGATTACCAGTGTCCCATAAACTATGTGCTAACATATGATTGTCTAGATATACATTAGCTAGTGGATCCACATAAGATAGAAGTTCATGGTCCTTACCTTGGAAACTTCGACACCCCTTTTCAGTGTGGGAGACACCAAATTCCATGTTAATAGCTCACATCGTCTTATATGTTGGTTAAGGCTACTTCCCACAAGCAAGCTATGATGAACTAAGTTTACTTCCAGAAGTATCTCATATGTGACTTAAGCTGATGTCTTTTTGCATTGACCATGTTTTTATGACTTATGTCTTCTACTTACATTCATGATTTAGCTTGGTCATTGCACTATATGAAAATGTCCCTTTTCTTTTGTTTTCAAATTTTTAATACTTGTCTATCATACTTGGTACAATTTTTGTACTAACGCATACTCTTGCCTACATTTTCCTAAATGTAGGGTCTGGCATTCAGGGTTCTCAGTTTCGTGGCTAGAGGTTGTTGGAGAGATTCTGAGTTGTGGTGAGTCCTAGTATTCAGAGGGCCCAACTTAATTCCATTTTTTCTTTACTTTCAGTCTTGGAACTTGATGTACGGGTTGCGTCGCGATGAACTTTTATATGATGGTTTTTGAGATGATGTTTAGAAATTTTGCTTTTCTCTATAAAACTCTTTGACTTGAAATGTTTCTCTTTATCTCTTTGATATTCTATTATCTTGTATGACGAAAGCTAAGTGGCTTGTATGAGGCCTCTCGGGGTCTTATACGTCATGTTATGCTTAGGGGCTACCTTGGGTCGTGACATAATCTCCTTTTTTAGAACCTGTTGCGTTGGCGGATTCAATCTTCCTTGGTTCTCAATACTCGGTTTACTATCAGTTATGAGTTAAATCTTATGAGAACATATGCCCAATGGAATATTAATAATTTCATCTATAGTCCATCCTATCACCATTTTTAATTGTTTTGACACCGATGCCTCTAATTGCCCTTCGTTCAAATTAGCATCAATAATGACTGGCAACGTACTATTTTGGTCTAAGAACACATACCACAAATGAGATAGAAGAGCCATTAGTTTCAATTTTAGAGGTTCATTGATAAAGATCAACTACACTTCATCCGATTCTAAGTGTACGTGGTCACAATGAAATATAAACCCAACTAAGAGATGGTGTCGATCCCACAGGGTGTGATAAAGTAAAGAATTCAATTATGAAGTGAAAGGAGTGTTCTAATCGTTTGTAGAAGTATACATTTTGAAACAATTAAAGTAAATGGCAGGGGTTTGACAATTAATTTCAATTGGGGGGATTAGAGTGAACAATTAACAACTACGAACAAATAGGGGTATTCAAGTAGAGAGAGATCATTGGGGATGTGATCGATTGAACACCAATTTCGCTATATGGGTGATTATTATTTACTAAAACTCGTTGAACTTCAGTGGATACGCTAGTCCTTAGATGCGACAACTATTTCTCAATCAGCTATCATGGATCAAGCGAGTTCTCTCGAACCACAACAAGCCCAACACATATAAACAGCCTAAAACCTCAATCAATCTACTTTCTCAAGCTAGATTAGTAGGATTAAATTCAGACCCACTTTCTCAAGCTAGATCCATAATAACCCAATCACTACACTCGTCAATTAATAGTTTTAATTCTAAAACCTCTTTCTCAAGCAAGCTTTGAATGATAAACTATAACTGTACTTGCAACTATAATTCATCAATTCAAACTCAAATACTAACTAATTGAGCCCACTTCAAATCAACAATAAAATCACTAAATACTAACACCCATAAGCTAATTCAAAATATTCAATCACATAATCACAAACACAGGAATGGGAGTTTTAGCCACACATAATAAAGAGAAAGAAGTTGTTACCAACTATGTTTTCCATCAGCTTGGGTAACAATCTACAAGTCACCAAAATTCTCAAATTGAGTTCAAAAACAATTAAACCCTAAATCTCTACTCAAAAACTCAAAGAATAACGTTAGGGACCAAAACCCAGAACTGGACAATGTGGGAACTCTCAAAAACTTCAAAACTCCTTTTTGAAAATTGCATTTATACGTTCCCAGATTTTCAACTTTGGAGCCACTCGGTGAAATAAGTTGGGCTCCACCGATCTGGTCGGCGATCCGCCGACTGCTCTTTTCCATTGCCTTCTTAGCTTGGCTTTGTACCTCTCCCTTCTGTGACTTTAGGTGATGAAAACAGTCATCGCCGATCTTTTTGGCGCTTCATCAAAACATCCATCTCATAGTCGAGTTGGCTTTCTCCATGGGCTCACCTGCTGTAACTTTTGGCAAGCTAAAGAGCCATTCGGTGACTCACCGAGTGGCTTTGGAGAGCATCAACCATGTTTTTCTTCATCTATTTTGCTCTTTTTTTCCCAGTAATGTCCTTGCCTTGCTCTTTTTCCTTCATTGCTGCAAATTCGCATTTTAACATCAATTTAGAGCATAAAATAAGCATTGAGGTCAATAAAACTCTGAATATTAAGCCCTAAATGATTGAAATCCCCGACTCATCAACACCCCAACGTAAACTTTTGCTTGTCCACAAGTAATACACAAGATCAATTAGTTTAACAAAGACGTCTACAAATAGTGCTACTCAAGACTAAACATGAATGCACAAGAGGTTCAATCTACCCATGCAATGTTCAATTGTGCACTACAAATTTTAAACTGTGACTAGCCATCATCAAATAGAACTCAAGCTCACAATGCTTGCTTCAAATGCAAATTCAAGCTCAACAAAAGTATTTGAATTCCCTCAGATCAAGAATGAATTAATGCTCACACAAAGCTTATAAAATGTCAGAATTAAGGAATCAAAAGCAACTCTCACACTCTCAAAGACAAATGCATGTATGATTCTACCCATAGATTCGTCCGTATTTTCCAATCAACATGACATTAAGCTTAATCAAGATCACAAAGGTCTTTCAAGCCTTGTAACGGGGTTGAGGGCAAAGGTATGATCATTTTAGCTTAATGACTTATACTTTCATGAAGCATGGCCTGCATTTTACTTTTTCTCCTTTTCTTTCACTCTTTTTTATTTTCACAATACACCCTATGTTCTTTTAAGCATGACTCATTGGACGCCCCATTCCTTTTATCCATTGCACTAGTTTTATTGCAACATCCTTTTCTTTTTCAATCTTTTTTTTTTTTTTTAAAATTTATGGAGGAGTTCCATCTTCTTCACACAATCCATCAAGGGAAAATTTTTACAAAATTCTTGACTTTCCTCCTTTTTCACCACACCCCAAACATAGGCTTTTGGCATAAGTTGGCTATTCAAATAGACCAATGCTTCATCAAGGTTTTAGGTGATGGGAAAAAGAGGTCAAATGTGTTCACGTTTCATCCAAAGAAAAGGTTAGGCCCAAATGGTACCAAGGTAGGCTCAAACTATCACAAGGTGGTCACAAACAGGTATACTAGCAATTTGGTTCCCTTTCCACAATTTTATGCCTAAGATCATCTCTATAATTTGCCTACATTAGTCGATTGGACAAAAAGGGCAAGTTAAAGGTATTACTAAGCGCATATTTCAAGACAATCTCACCACACGTGGAATTCAACACAATTATCAATCAAAATTCTACAATTTTAGCTCGTGTGGAATGACTATCACAATATTCATTTCAATAGTCGGCCAGTCATAATGAGATGCTAAGAGTTCACATATGACTTATGCAACTCAAATCTGCCTCATTCTAATTGCACAAACATATTGTTCAATCAAGAGAACTATTCAAGTCATCGGTATTGATCGCAAGAGACACTTAAATATGTAAGAGAACAACAACATTCACAAACATCAAGAGGTGAAATTTTAAAGTTGGAGCAAAAATCATTGGATCAAAAACCAACATTCAAATTAAAAACCAAAAAGCTGTAGTCACACAATGTAAGCATAATAAGCTAACCAACATCAAACATTCACAAAAACCACCCAAAAGAGGTAGGTCTGGAGATACCTCACACCGCCAAACAAAACTAATAATTGTCTTCAATGTAACAGAAATGAACAGTTTTAAAATAAAGCTAAAGATAGTCAAATCCCCATGTCAGGCTAAGCCTGAGGTGGACCCTACACATTCGTGACTCTCTCAATCTGGGCTTCAGTACTCGGCTCAGCTCCATCATTTTCTCCACTAGAGCCCACCATCGATGTGTTCTGAAGAGAGGCCTCAATAGCTATCTGTACTATCGCTCCCTCTAGGTCATCTAGGACATCATATACTGTAGCATCATGGGTACCAAGCTCATTCTCATCAGTCTCGGGATTGTCAGACTCGACATTATCATCAGCCACAACAGCATCTTCGTTCATAGTAGCCGGAGGGATCTCAGAAAAGGCTGGAAACTCTATACTCGAGACCTCAGAAAAGTCCACTGTGCCAAAAAACATAGATAGATCCGTGGATTTAAGCTGATCCATATCACGTCTCGAGCTAGTAACTTCGGCTTTCAAGGTCATCACATCAGCCAACTGGTGTCCACTTTTCTCACATGTTTCTACTCTCACCGTGAGAGCATCTAATACTAGTCCATGCACGGTGATCAAATCTCTGTACTCTGTCAACTCAGTTCATATAGGAACTAATGCAGCAACAATGGCCCTCTCAATCATACAGGGATAGCACCTCTACCCGGGAAGCCCGTACATTGATGAGTCTGAGATTTGGACTCATTTAGTGGTTTATTTATATAGACTTAGTTTCCTCAAATGCTTATTTTGTGCCAATAACTAATGTAAAACCCTTGAATTCCACGTACATGGATTGATGAATGAAGCAAGGACACTAATTTGCAAAAAGGAACAAAACAGGCTGAAAGAATGAAGAAAGGCAAGTCTAGTGATCGATAGGTCCACTTGGAGAGTCGTTGAATGGCTACTTGACCGCCTAAAGTTGTAGTGTGCCAAGCCCTGAAGGAAAGAACCAAGTTGGCGAGAGAAAGGAGCAGTCGGTGGATCGCCGATTGCTTCCGAGATTCATAGTTACCAAGGTCGAAGGGCGATGGAAATTACCAAAGGGCGGATCGCCGAATGGTTCGGCCAAACCGACTTACTTCGCCGAGTGACTCTTCGCAGCACATGTGTGGCGACTATAAATAAATTTTTGAACATTTAGTTTATTATATGATTTCATAATATTTGAATATATTATTAAGTTTTGAACTATGAGAAAATTTTCTCTAGTTTTCCTTTATCTTCGAAGAATTGAAGTTTCTCACTTTTGAGAAATTGGAAGTGGGTCTTTGAGATTCTTCCAATTAGACCATTGTAAAGACGAAATCAATCTTACACAGTTGATGGAAACTCAATTTGGTAATGATTTTTATCTTTTTATAATGTCTAGCTAAAACCCCAATTCTTGGGGTGTGATGATGTGATTATGGGTTGATTTAGCTTATGGGTATTGCTAATTGTTAGTTTAAGTGCTATTTAGAAGTGATTTCAATCATTTATTCTGGTTTAATTTAAGAATTGTAGTTGCAAATGCAATTCTACCTTTTTGTTCTTGGCTTGCTCGAGAGAGAGGTTTTAGAACTAAGTTGTTTGATTAATGTTCTATGGGTATTGGGTTGACCTGGGTTCAGCTCGAGAGTGTGAATCCTAAACCCTTTTCCACACATTCATCTCAAGAGAGTGAATGGACTAAGGTGTGGGCTATTCTTCTTTCGCATGCTTGTTGATGTTCGAGAGAAAGTGACTTGGTTCAGGGTAAATTGTTCAAGAGAAAGTTTACCTCCTCCATAGTCTAGCTTAGTCTCTAATATTTAGTTATTTTTTAATTGTTGCAATTACCCATTTGTCTATATTAGCCTATAATCGAATCACATCCCAAGAACCCTTCTCACTATTGTTAATTCGTATTGTTTATTGATGTTTGTAGTTGATAACTAAAACCGAAACCCCCCATTTGACATTTGTGTCACCCCCTGATTTGAATATGTCTTTATTCGACAATTTTTATTCCTATGACTTATTTGATCATGTTCACACTTTCCTATTGAATCTTAAACATGTACCGCTCCCTGTGGGATTCAACCCCAACTCATTTAGTTGGGTTTTATACTGATTAACGAATATTGACACTTAGAATAGGATGAAGTATCTTTGAAACATTATTAATCAAAATGGTGTCGCTGCCGAGGAATGGTGTTGTTTGAGAATCTTTTGGTGAAGTTGAATTTTTTGCTTTTTAGACATAGTTGAATCTACTTACTTTCAGTTTTGGTTTGTATGTTTCTTGTTTAGAACAGAGGAAAGAAGCATGTCTTGTAGCGACGGTAACCAAGCGGACCACCCTCCTTCAAAAATGATGATTCTTAGGGATAACATCCTAAATTTTAGGTAATTGGAGGGTGAGTCAATCCAAGAGCTGTGGCTGAGATTTAAGACAATATTGTTACAGTGCCCAATTCATGGAACGTCAGATAAAATGCTACTGGACTGCTTCTATAGAGGTCTTGGTCATGAGAATAGAGGAGTGGCTGAGCAACTTTCTACGGGTGGTCTCATACGACTACCCTATGCAATAGCAACCCAACGCCTTGATCACATGACTAAGACCAACAAAGAGACAGAGAAGGACTGGGATTTGGCCACACTGTTGACTCAGCTGGATCTCTTGGCCAGAAAGATCATGGAATTTGAAGCATTGTACAAAAACAAAGAGAGGTACATTACTACTCATGAGTGTAGAAAGCTCACGGACCATGACGATGGACAAGTAGAAGATATACTCTCACTCATTCTCCACAAAGTCAAAGAACATGACAGAGTGTTGAAATAGATAAAAGAGAATGTCTCAATGCTGAATCAGATGACTGTTTCTCATTCCATATCTACTCAGCTACTGGAGATTCAACTGGATCGTATGTTAACTTCCCTAAACAAAGAGGGGAACTGCCTAGTGATAATAGGGAAAAATCTATGAATCAAGGTTGAGTGGGGACTTGCGTCGTGACATGATAACTAAGGCCCTTCTTGGGAGGCAACTAAAGTTTTTATTTGCTTGATTTTTGTTCTAGGAATTATCGTGTGTTGATTGTGCAAGTTGAAGTATGGAATGAAAAATGTAGGTTGGCGAGCCAAGAGTCGAGTCGGCGACTCACCGAAGAGGTCGGCGAGCCCGACTTGGACCGTCGTTGGACTCAACAAATTGTCATGTTTGAGTCTGTAAAACTCAACGTGTCGCTGACAAGGTCGGCGATCCCGAATTTATCCATCGTTTGGACCCCCACATTAACTAGAGGCACTATAAAACTCGGTGAGGTAAGTGACCACTCGGAGTCTCGCCGCCTGGTTCGACAAAGTCGACTAATATCGCTGAAACAACACAAACTAAACGGTTTTAAAATACAAAAGGTTTAAAATTTCAAATCTTTTACATTCCCTCACTTTTTAATCTCAATAGAATCACACCCGCACTGTATATTTTCTATATTCTCGCATTTTCTTGATTTTTGGTTGTTGATCTTGTGTTTGGAGTTGGATATCTTTGCAGCCTAGCATTTCCAATTGTATGTTCGGCATTAAGGATTCGTTTTTCGAACCCCAAACTCCTAATTAGCGGTTAACTCTTTTACAATCATATTTTTCTTATCGATGTGTGTTCGGCCTCTCTGAAATCATATTTGTGTACTTATGTGCCTGTTTTAATTTCAATATCATGCCTAAATTGCCTATGCTGTTGATTTCCCAAAATTCGTTCCTTATAATTGATCATAAATTGTTGGGTTCTGCTGAATTGTTGTTGGGTCTAGTTGGGTGAAGTCTGAGTAACCCAAATTTGTGCTAGATGACGTGTTTTGCCCAATGATGGAGTGTTTGACGTCATTCTTAAGGGCTAAGGTCGTCAAATGACCAATTTTGGCCAAACTAGGAAAAGTATAATTACCTCGATGACATGGGTCTTATGGTTCTAGATTTAATTGAATAAGTGCAAGGTTTGACTTTGTTTTCGGGGGCTGCGGGGTTGAATTTGGAAGTTGGGATTGAAAATGGCACGTTGAGCAGTTTGGTGAGCTGGGTCGAGCTCACTGAACCACTCGGCGGTTCACCGAATCCCCCATTTTCGCCTTTAATATCATGCGTATGTTTAGTTTGGTTTTGTAACTTTCGAAAAGAAGTCTGAGTTCGCCGAGTGCACTCGGTGACTCGACAAAAGTCTCATTTATCACCCTTTTCTACGCCCCTAACCCCAAAAATACACTGTGATTTTCAGCGGGCTAATTTGTGCTCGTCAAATGGGCCATCCAATCGCCAATAGGCCATTTTTCTGGGCATTTTTTTAGTCAATCCTTTCGGCGAGGCCGATCTAGCTCGCCAAAGTTATTCGGTGACTCGCCGATCGATTTAGCGAGTTTTTCTGCAATATGATGTCTACATTTTTTTCGTGAATCGTTCTCACTTCATTTGGTCTGTTTTGAAGATATGGCTAGAACCAACTTAGACATGCCGCCTTGCAAAAGAGCACATGGCACAGTCATCAACGAGGGGGAAGCTACCTCCTCTAAAAAGGGAAGGAAGGAACCTCCAAAGGGAGGAAAAGGCAAGGGTAAGAAGCCCGTATCCGAGGTTCCGGTGAATAACTCCGGCACCAAAGGAGATTCCTTTGACTCCCAAGCTGCATTTTCTGAGCCGGAGGATGATCAACCTCTACAGTCCCGGCGGGCAGAGATTCATGCTAGATCTCTCCCTGATTAGTCCAGAGTTCCAGAGGCCATCCCTTCTACAGTTGATACAGTGCCAGCTCTGGCACCGACTGTGGTTCCAGCACTGCTAGTACAGGGTCCTCCTCCCTAGCTACTCAATAGATTAACGGTCGACGGGTTGAGGACAATTCTCGAGGAGAAGCTGCTATCCACATAGGTTTTAGTGGGCAAATATTCCACCGTGAGGGAGACTCTCAAGTTTCACATTTTCAAGAAATTCACCAGGCGTCGAGGCCCCTATATTCCTACATGGGTCTGGGAATTCTTCACAGTATACGGTGACCTGGTACCTAAAGGCCAAAAGAAGGCCAATGCTTTCAGACCGGTGAAGTCTGTTATGGTCCGAGGGAAAGAAGTAGGGTGCAGTAGCGATCACATCAATACTGTACTTGACAGGACTATAGGTTTTTCGCATGCATATCAGGGTTTGGCTACAGTGCAGTCCCTGGATGACTTAAGAGGCTGGATTGCACCCATGATTTCTGATACCACCCTGAGGTGGATTTAGGCAAGAGATACCATAAAGAAGAAGGACCTGAATCTTGCCACTTAGTACTGGTTAGGGTTTATCAATAACTCTATCATGCCTTCACAGAACAAGTCTATACTTCGCCACCCAAAGGCGGCCTGTCTTGGATCCATAATAACCTGGAGGAATATTAAATTGGGACTCATCATAGAGCAGGAGATGTCCATGAGGGCCAAGCAGCGCTAGACGTCTCTTCCTTTTCTGGTCCTGACTACAGAGCTGTTTCGGCATGCTGGATTTCCTCAAGATGACATGAGGGATATCGAGGTCACTCCTACATCTTCCACTTATATCTGGTGCATTGAGGCCGAGTACACTCGGAGGAGGAAGACATGAGAAGAGCAGCTCCGGTGGATGCATCACCGGAGGTGAATGTTGATTCTATACCTGCAGAGGCATATACCATTTTTCGGTGCGGAACTGGTAGCTGGGGAATTCATGGAAGTGGTAGTGTGGTAGGTGGTAGTGTGATAAGTGAGTATTTTATTTTAAAGATTTTATTATAGTATTCTTTTGCTAAGTGTCTTAACCTTTTTGCTAAGTGTCTTAATCTTGATATCCCTTTAATGTTAATTTTTGGTAGTGTGAAATTCATGGTAAAATGTAATAATATTTATTGTAATATTCTTCCGATAGTTGTTTTAATCTGAATATTTCTTTAATATTATTT
>JAKRZT010000596.1:150000-176207 GCA_029582215.1 Solanum sparsipilum | reverse complement strand
AAGAATGAAGAAGCTGAAGCCTGCACATCGCCAAGCACGCTTGGCAATTTGCCAAAGGGACGCACTCCACCTTTTGTTCCAGTACACGAAGCCTTGAAGGAGCAGGATAAAAAAGGTGATGAAAGGAGCGATTGGCGTTTCGCCAAATAATTTCGCGAAGTAGTACTATGTCACCCAATGACACAACACGATGATGCTGAAGGCTAGTGCAAGACGACAACGAACTACACCAAAGGGCGAATCGCCTAGTTAATCGGCGATTCCGACTAACATCGCCGTAAGATCCGTCAACACTATTTTTTGAAGTCTATAAATACTAAACTTGCTATTAATTTTTAAGAGTCGAACATTTATTTTAATTTTAGAATAGAATAGTACTTTTTGGGATATTTTCTCTTAAGTTTGGAGAAGGTTTTTGGGAGACTTGAAGAAAGAAGGATTTCATCTTCCCCAAGTTCGAAGTGGGTCTTCTCCATTCTTTTTCCTTTGCTTAAATCAAGGTTTAATTCCTTATTCCCATTTGATTTTAATATAATTTTAGGTGTATTTTGTTATTTCTTGATGTGTGGCTAAAAATCCCATTCTTGGGGTGTGATTTAGCAAATATGTGTTGATATTGTTGTTGGGTCTTGCTTGCTGATAGGATAGATATATTTTATCGGCTTGCCCGAGAGGGAGGTCGCGAAACCAAAGTCCCTAAACTAATGGCCTAAGGAGTGGGTCAACATGAGATTCAGCCCGAGAGGGTGAGCCCTAGTCCCATATCCTAACACTCAGCTCGAGAGAGTGAGTGAGGTAAGGCGTAGGCTGGCCTTCATGCGGCAAATGGGTGTCCAAGAGGAATGCATTTGAAATGGGGTAAGTTTCCCGAGAGGGAACTTATTTCCATCTAAAGCTTAGCCTAGTTACTATTATGTTACAAATTTCCTATTGAAAGCATGTACCCAACGATTTATCTCAACTTGTATTGCGGTCAGACCCCAAGAACTTGTCTCCATACTTGATCTTCTTATTATTTTTGTTTTTTTACTACTTATGACAAAACCCCCATTTGATATTTCACACCTTTGTGTCACCCCTTTTAATTTTCAATGTTTTTAATCGTTAATGTCTTTAGCTACTACTAGTTTGAACTTAATTTTATTTTTCTACTAATTCTCAAAACCACTCCCTTGGGACACGACCCCAACTCTTGGTTGGGTTACTATATTATCGACGATCGTAGACACTCGTACTGTAGGTTAATGTCGTTGGTCACGATAATCATCAAAATGACATTGCTGCCGGGGAGTGGTGTTGTTTGAGAATTTTTAGTTTAATAGAGTTTCTGTTCTTATTAGTGGTAGTTTACTAATTTAATTTTTAGTTTTGTTTTGTTGATTGTGTAAACATTTTAGAAAGCATGAGTCTTAACTGTAGTAACGGGGGCCAAGTGGGCCATCAGGATGACATTGACAACCTCAACGATGTCCAAGAGCCCAACATCAATGGTCCACATCTCATTGGAGGTGTTGGAGCCATCCGTCTATCTCCAGCAGAGGGAAATGCGGTGTTCCACATAACAAGCACCATGTTGCAACTTTTGCAACTAAAGGGACTCTTCAGTGGATTAGCTCATGAGCATCTTCCGAACTTCGTAAATGTGTGTGGACCTTTCTCGTTCAAGAACATCTCTCAGGAATCAGTTCAATTAAGACTAATCCCTTTCTCATTGATGGGAAAGCGTGCAAGTGGCTAGCAGAGTTGTCACGTAACTCGATCACTTCGTGGGAGGAATTGGTCACCGCATTTAATGTGCATTTTTTCCCTCCTTCGAAGATGATGACTATTTGGGATAACATCCAAAGCTTTAAGCGTCTGAATTGAGAGTCTCTGCACAAAACTTGGCTCCGATTTAAGAAATTGGTGCTACAATGCCCAACCTATAGTCTACCTAATAATGTGCTCCTTCAATACTTTTATCAGAGTCTAGACTCGATAAAAAAAAGTGTAGCTGGCCAACTCTTGCCTGGAGGATTAATCCAGCAACCATATGCAGTAGAAACTCAACTTCTCGATGGCATGACAACCATCAACAAGGCGTGGTACACCCACGAAGACCAGGTCTCACCGGTCACATTTCAGCTATCCAAAGAGCAGGTTGAGAAAGATAATAAGAGAGACCAAAACATGGCCAAGATCATGACGTAGCTTGACATTTTATCCAAAATTGTCATGGGGGCTGGTACCCGTGGTGTCAATGCTATGGGAGTCGGGGGTGCGAATCCTGAGGAGATGAAGTTTGAAACCATGTATGACGAGGAGGTAAATTTTCTAGCTAACCAAGGCGGGGGCTATCGTTCAAACTACCCAAGGCAAGGTGGTAATCAAGGATGGGTTAGAGATGAAGGCTGGAAGGATCGAGATCATGAATGGAGGGACTGTAATCCAAATTGGAAAGATGGGGAAAAAGATAGAAATGTGCCCCCCCGCAAGCGTCAGAAGCCCAATGATTCAGAATGTGGTAGGTCCGAGGATATGCTCTCCCGTATCCTAAACAAAGTTGAAGGGTCAGATAAAATGCTGAAAGGCATGAAAGAAGACGTGTCTACCCTCAGCCAGACTGTCACCTCTCATTTAGTTTTGATCAAGCAATTAGAGACCCAAATGGGTCATATCTCATCTCATCTCAATCCAAGACAACAAAGGGGTTTACCTAGTGATACTATGGCTAACCCCAAGAGTGAGGTCTGAAGGTGGACTTGTGTCGTGCCACAACGTTAACTAAGGCACTGTTTGAGAGGCAACCCAAAACCCTTTAAGTATTTCCTAATTACTAGTAGAATAATGGTGTGTTGTTTGTACATGTTAAAGTAAGGGAGGTGATTGAAATAGTATATGGAGGCAAGCAACATGTCCAGTTGGCAGATCGCTGACAAGATCGGCGAACACTATTCTTTCTGCTGTCCAACTGAAGGCACTATTAGCTTGGATCCTATAAAACTCGACGGTCTGAAGAAACTTAGTGGCACATTCGCCGACCATGTCGGCGATCTCGATGAAAATCATCGATTAGAATCCTCACATGAGCTGCAGAGCCTGTTACAGTTGGCGAAGAAACTACACACTTGGCGGTTTGCTGAGTGAATGGGCGAACTTGACTAACATCGTCGAATGAGCAGGAATTGGACGATTTTTACAAACCACAGGTTTAAAAGTTCTATTTCATTTACTTTCTCTCCCTGATTTGTCCTATCAACCTCATACCTGCACTCTAGCCTTTTATTTCTTGCATTTTAAAGTATTTTAAGGGTCAAATTGTGCACGGATTTGGATTGCATTACTGCCTAGCACGTCAGAACAATCTAATTGAGCACCAAGGTTGGTAATCGAACCCCTCAGTTATTTTATCAAAATTTGTACTCATTTGCATGGTTATTGATAGTATAAAATCTCTACTGAGTCTTTGAGTTACTGGGATTGCATGTATTATGGATTATGATAGAGTAACTTTCGCATGATTTGAGGGACTCCCATTCGACTGTGCATTCAGTTCAATTTTTTTGTTACGTGGGTGAAACGGTGAAACTTCTATGGGTTATCGTTGAAATTGTGTCGTTTGAGCCTAAATTGCATTATCTGGGTTGCGGGGTGAAATTTGAAAGAAATGGGTTGAAAATAGACACGTTTGGCTGTTCAGCAAGATGAACAAACTCGCCGAATTGCTCGGCGGTTTGCCTAACGCCCCCATTCCACCTTTAACTGAATGCTACATGCACTAATCGATCTGGAACTTTCGACGGTGAGCCTAATGCCACTAAGTACACTCAGCGACTCGCCGAAAGACTCCTGGTTCTCCCTTTGCATGTACCCCTGCACCTTCTGTGCATCATTTTCAGCGAATGGCTTAAATGGATGAGTACTTCGCTAATTGGTTTAGTGAAGCTATTCTACTCCCACAATTCCCTTACCCCTGGTTAAAATATTGTCTCTAACTTTCCTCGAAGTCTTTTGCAGAAATGGTAGACCAAAAGTTGCGGGAAAGGACATGCCACCCGACATGTAAGAGCACGAGAGTTTAAAAGAGATGAAAAAAAGCAGATCTATCCAGACAAAGGAAATATACCAAGGAAGCCAGGGCAAAGAGACGAATTCCCATCGACCCTAATGTCCCTCAATAGGCTCGAAGTTCAGTTAATGCAATACGGGCCTTCGGAGCAGCTCATGAGATAAATCAAATGATTGGAGCTAATCTTGCTGCAGAGGCCAAGGCAGAGGCAAACAATGAGGACCAAAACAACAATACTCCGGGGACCATTGTTTCACTTTGGGGAGATGCTCCGAGTACTGATGCCCAGACATATGAAACAACCCATTAGCCAGGATCCCCTCTTTACCTCCCTTTCTAACCTTTGCTATCTTCAAAATCTTGGTTAATATTATTTGCATTTGAGGACAAATGCTCTTATTTGTGGTTGGGTGAGGCCCACCTTGTTTTGCTTGTTTCAGATACTTTTGTTTTTGTGTACATTTGGGTTGTCTTTTTTTAATTGTGTTTTTAAAAAGCTGCTTTCGATTGTTTGAGCTTGTGGCTCCATTTCTGTTTATTTTTTATTGCAAAATGATTTTAACCCTATTTTGACCCTCCCGAAATTTTTGAATTTTTTGCACATTTCTGCCACCTCTCCTATGTTGAATGTGGTTTTTCTTTTGCAAAAAATTGAGTCTCGATTTTGATTAATACCGATGACTTCAATAGTGCTTACAATTGAACAAACATGAATGTACAGCTATGATGAGGCCAAATGAAGTTCATAGACAATATGTAAACTCTTTGCATCTCGTTGTGATTAGCCATTTATTGAATTGATTCTCTTGTAATGACCGTTACACACTAGCGGAAGTGTGTAGTCTTGTTTGACTTAAGTGTCGATGCCTTGTGTAATGAGCGTACTTTGAACCTGACATGAATAAACCTAAAATTTTCCTTGTTAGTCTGATTAATTTAGAAAGGTGTGCTCTTGAAATGATCTTAGGCAACTTTAAAAAGTGTGAGCAAAATTTGACATATACCTCTTTTGTTGCCTACCCGTGAGCGTGTGAAACTCTTTTGAACACCCTTTGAGCCTTACCTTTATTTGAAAGAACCTTGATATACCCTAGACCTTACTTGACCCACTACCCATAATCCTCTTGATTTGTGGTTTAGCGAATAGCCAACTTAGGCCAAAAGCCTAAGTTGGGGGTGTGATAAAAAAGAAAAGAAGAAGTCAAGAAGTGCAAGAAAAGTCCCCCTTAACCCCTGGTGTTGCAGAATAATGGAAACCCATCGAAAAAAAAACACATATTTGTGGAATAAAGTACCAAGGAAATCGGGTTTCCAAGGGATCCATGGAGGTGAATAAAAAGATGACTTAGAAGCACTAGAAAAAGAATTGATAAATGAAAAGAAGGGAATGCCTTGAGAATACCATATATCATGAGGAAAAATTCACTGAGCCTAAATGACCATACCTTTGCACTCATCCCCATTACAAGCGTTAGAAAGACCTTTTTGATCTTGAGTAAGCCGAATCAAAAGTTGATTGGAAAATAAGGGCAAACCTATGGGTAAAAACATGCATTGTGTTCCTCTTTTTGAGTGTGAGCGTTGTATCTGATTCCTGATATTGAATTGATTAACCTCTGTGTGTGAATATGGAATCATTGTTGATGTGAGGGCATTTAGATACTTCTTGTTGAGCTTGATTGCACAAGTAGTAAGTATTGCGAGCATGAGAATCTTTGGTAATGATGTGTCACAACTTGAATCTTTGAGTATACAATTGATCCGTGCATAAGTAAATTTGAGTGTGGTTGTGTGCATTCATGATTTAGTCTTGTGTAGCACTATTTGAGACACCTTGTTGAACGGCTGAACTTGAATTTGCTTGAGGACAAGCAAAAGTTTAAGTTAGGGGTGTTGATGAGTCCTCAAATTAGACTCATTTAGGGCTTTATTTTGATAGGAATAGTGTCCTCAAATCGTTATTTTATCGCAATATCTGATGAAAACTCTTAAGTTTCAGGTATTTGAAGTTTTAGTGGAAGCATAAACACTTAGGCTAAAAAAGGAACATAAAGGTTGAAAAGCACGAAGAAGCTGAAGATGCGCATCGCCAAGCATGCTTGGCTATTCGCCGAAGGGTCGCACTCCGCCCTTTATTCCATTACACGAAGCCTTGAAGGAGAAGGATCAAAAAGGCGATGAAAGGAGTAGTCGGCGTTTCGCCAAATAATTCCGCGAAGCAATACAAGGTCGCCCAATGACACAGAGCACGACAATGCTGAATGCTAGTGCAAGACGGCGACGAACTACACCAAAGGGCGAATCGTCGAGTTAATCAACGATTCCGACTAACCTCGTCGAAAGATTCGCCAGCACTATTTTCTGAAGTCTATAAATACTAAACTTGTTATTAATTTTTAAGAGTAGAACATTTATTTTAATTTCAGAATAGAATAGTACTTTTTGGGATATTTTCTCTCAAGTTTGGAGAGGGTTTTTGGGAGACTTGAAAAAAGATGGATTTCATCTTCCCCAATTTGGAAGTGGGTCTTTTCCATTCTTCTAACTTCTCTTAAATCAAGGTTTAATTCCTTATACCCATTTGATTTTAGTATCATTTTAGATGTATTTTGTTATTTCTTGATGTGTGGCTAAAAACCCCCATTCTTGGGGTGTGATTTAGCAAATATGTGTTGATATTGTTGTTGGGTCTTGCTTGCTGATAGGAAAGATGTATTTTAATGGTGATTTCACCTAGTGGTTGTGGTTTAATTTAATGGATTTGTAGTTGCAAATACAAAACCACCCATGTGTTTTTGGCTTGCCCGAGAGGGAGATCGCGAAACCAAGACCGCTAGACTGATGGCCTAAGGAGTGGGTCGACATTAGGTTCAGCCTGAGAGGGTGAGCCCTAGTCCCATATCCTAACACTTAGCTCGAGAGACTTAGTGGGGTAAGCTATAGGCTGGCCTACATGCACGAAATGGGTGTCCGAGAGGAACGCATTTGAAACGGGGTAAGTTGCCCGACAAGGAACTTATTTCCATCTAAAGCTTAGCCTAGTCACTATTATTTTGCAAATTTCCTATCGAAAGCATGTACCCTACAATTTATCTCAACTTGTATTGCGGTCAAACCCCAAGAACTTGTCCCCATACTTGATCTTCTTATTATTTTTGTTGTTTTTTTACTACTTGTGACAAAACTCCCATTTGATATTTCACACCTTTATGTCACCCTTTTTAATTTACAATGTTTTTAATCGTTAATGTCTTTAGATACGACTAGTTTGAACTTAATTTTATTTTTCTACTAATTCTCAAAACAATCCCTTGGGACACGACCCCAACCCTTGGTTAGGTTACTATATTATCGACGATCGTAGATACTCGTACTATAGGTTAGTGTCATTGGTCCCGATAAGCATCAGTATCTGGAAGGAGATCAATTCCAAAGTCGATTTCCCTATCAAGAGGAACTCCAGGAAGATCTTCTGGAAACACTTCTGGAAACTCATTAACCACAGGAACTAACTCAAGAGTTGGGGTTTCGAAGCTTGAATCCTTAACCAGAACTATATGATAGAGATAACCCTTAGAGATCATCTTTCTGGCCTTAGTGTAAGAAATGAATCGACTCGTAGGCGCTAAGCTACTACCCTTCCATTCTAAGATTAGTTCGTCTGGAAACTGAAAATGAACAATCCTATTTCTACAATCGATTGAGGGATAACAAGAATGTAACCAATCTATGCCTAGAATGATATTGAAGTCTACCATTTCTAACTCTACAAGATCTACTGAGGTGACTTTCTAGGAGACTGTGACAAGGTAATTTTTGTATACCTATCTAGCTATAACTGGGTCACCGACTGGAGTAGAGACTGAGAAAGGTTCTGGGAGAGTTTCTGGACTAACGTTAAACTTGACTGCTATATATGGAGTTACAAAGGAAAGAGTAGCCCCTGGATCTAACAAAGCATAAACATCGAGATTAAAGACTTGTAACGTACCAGTAACTACATCAGGAGAATCTTCCTGATCCTAGCGAGCCTTAAGAGCATACAACCTGTTCTGGCGCTGACCGCCAACTGTATCAGATGTGTTACACTGCTGAGTCGGGTGACCTGCTGGTGTTGCTGAAGTTGTAGACTGAGTTAGGATGCCTCATAGAAGTCGGGACAGCCATGTGATTCACCTGACCCACCAAATCCTTAACAGTTTGAGAACGCCATACCTGAACTGTCACATCAAATACCTCAAATATGGAAGCCATCTAGAATCCATATAGAAGTGCATGCCCATTTTTATCATGATTAAGAACCCTGTGCATATGTTTGATGATCAGAAAGGGTAAGTCAATAGGGACCTTGATGAGTCCACAAATTGGACTCATTTAAGGCTTTATTTTGATAGAAATTGTGTCCTCAAATGCTTATTTTATCTGAATATATGATGAAAATCCTTAAGTTTCAGGTATTTGAAGTTTGAAAGAAAGCATGGACACTATGTCACAAAAACGAATGAAAAGGCTTAAAAGAACGAAAAAATGAAGGTTTGAGGATCGCCAAGTCTACTTGGCGAGTCGCCGAAAGGTCTTACTTCGCCTTTTGTTCTAGTGTGCTGAGCCTTGAAAAAAGGATCAAGTCGGCAGAAAAAGGGAGAAGTCGGCGCATCGCAGAGCAGTTCCGCGAAACACTACCATGACGCCCAATAACCCAGACCAGGATGATGCTAAAGGCTAGTGCAAGATGGCGATGCACTATACCAAAGGGCGAATCACCGAGTTGATTGGCGATTCCGACTAACGACGCCGAACAATCCATTGCAACATAAATCTGTGAAAACTATAAATACTAGTTAGAGTTTTAGTTTTAGAAAGAAACAATTATTATAATTTTCATATAGAATAGTACTTTTTGATATTTTTTGCTCTAACTTTGAGAAGGTTTTGAAGACTTGAAGAAAAAGAGGGTTTCATATCCAAGGATTTGGACTTGGGTCTCTTGGATTCTTTATTCTTGGCCTGTAACAAGACTTAAATCTTCATACCCATTTGAATGCAAGCTCATTTAGGTATAAATTTCTATCTCTTGATGTGTGTCTAAAATCCCCAATTCTTGGGGTGTGATTTAGCGAATATGGGTTAATATAATTGTTAGGTCTTGCTTGCTGATAGTTTACTCGTAGTTTAATTATGATTTCGTTTAGTGGTTATGGATGAATTTAATGAATTTTTAGTTGCAAATACAAGTTTATTTATGTGTTTTTGGCTTGCTCGAAAGGGGGGTCGTAAGACTAAGACCACTAGATTGATGGCCATTGTGAGTGGGTCGACATGAGGTTCAGCTCAAGAGAATGAACCCTAGTATCATTTCCACACACTCAGCTCGAGAGAGTGAGTGTGTTAAGGCGTAGGCTGGTCTTCATGCGGCAAGTGGGTGTCCGAGAAGATCGCATTTGAAATGGGGTAAGTTGCTCGAGAGAGAGCTTATCCCCCTTAAAGCTTAGCCTAGTCACAATTACTCTATGAATATTCTATCGAAAGCATGTATCCAATAATCTAGCTTAACCCGTATTCCCATCACATCCCAAGGATCCCTCTCATTGCTTAGAAATCTTTGTCGATTTTGCTGTTTTTACCATACTTGTGACAAAATTCCCCCATTGTTAGTTGACACTCTTGTGTCCCCACTCTAATTTACAATGTTCTTACTTGTTAATGTCTTTAGCTACGACTAGTTAGAACGTAATTTTATTTTTCTATAAACTCTCAAAACCACTATCTTGGGATGATCCCAACCCTTGGTTGGGTTACTAAACTATTGTACGATCGTAGACACTTGCATCGGAAGTTGTGTCTTGATTTCGCAAACATCAAAATTGCGCTGCTACCGGAGAGTGGTGTTATTTGAGAATTCTTAGCTTAATACTATAACTAAGATGAATGAAAACTGATGAGTTTCATACAAGGAAAATATTAACTCATAACCAAGTTGAATCTAACTATGTCTGAAAATAGCCTCTAAACTAACTAGAAATGTTGGGACATGCCCCAACTAAGTCTGGCAAAACTGAAACTAAAGGACTAAAAATACTAAAAAGAAACGCATGACTATTGTCATTGGAGAATGAGGACTCACCATTGATTCTGCTGACTGAAGATCGGGAACAGATCTAATCGTGATCTAGATGCTAAGAACCTGAACCTACATCACGAGAAGATGTAGCGCACGTATTCGTCAATACTTGAAAGGTACTGAGCATGTATGATAGAGTAAAGCTGGAATAACATATAACTGAACAAAGCAATAAAGCAATGAAATAATCTGAGCATGATATAGATGCTGAAATACTGAACATTACTAATCTGAATGTAATGACCAAGTTTTAACATGCTGAGACTGAATACTGAAACGTGGTCAATACAATGGAGTGTGACTGATCTGTGGGAGCTACTAATAACTGATAATAAAACCACATGAGCTAAAAGTAGAGTCCGATGTATATGCCCCATCGAGAGGACTCAATATACCCTGCCAGAGGTATAGAGGCATGCATGCGCGATCACTAAAATGATGCACACGGAGGGGACTTACAACCTACGTGGCTAGTAGTTCTGGGACTATTTGGGTACACTGAACCCTAGTCCAACTTGGTATTATACTACTCCCAATGGATTGAGTAATTAACATATTATGACTGAATTTATGTATGTTACTGGATAGGTCAAACTGAACATGCAAACTGAGAATGCAATAATTAAATTGATATTGATGCATTAATAACTGAGGCCTGAATAACTGAATAACTGAAATATTTGACCTAACATGTGTAATTCAAGAAATAAAGAAATACATAGCTAGGATTCTGGAATTCATGCAATAAATTGAATATTAACGTATTAATCTGATTTGGATCATTCTAACAGCTAAGAACCCAACAATTCTAACATTTAAGAAACCGTAGGTCTAGTCATAATAAGGAAATCAAGAAACTTACTGAAAACTAGGGACCTAATGGGTGAAAGGCACCCACTAGTGAAATCCCACATACCTGGTGACGAATTCCACAGAGAAATCCTTTGATTTCGGGGCAGGAACTAGAGGAAACTTGCTGCGTTCTTGAACTAGGGTTCTTGACCTCTTTTCTCTTCTTACGCTCTAATTTTTCTATGTTTTGATTAATGATATGACTTAGGTAAGTTCTAGTTATGTTTGTAGGCTTAAACTGACTAAAACCTCATAATTTAGGGTCTAAACGATGTAGCTTAGGGGTCCAATGAAATAGGAAAATACCAACAGAACCCTGACTTAACTACTGTTGGAGTGACTGATGGACGGGACCTATGGGCCGTAGGTCAATCTACGGTCCGTAGGTTGGGGTCGTAGGTCAAGTATGCCCGACAAGGATTCACTAAAACGAGCATAACTTTTTACTCGGAGGTCGGATTTTAGCAAACTTGGTGGCGTTGGAAAGAAGATTCAATTATCTATCATATAATACATCATGGGACACATAATTACTTTTGTGCTGGGAATGATGACCATTTGAACTTGACCTAATGAACAATCCCCCCCTCCCCCCCCCCCAAATTGGCTGCCGACCTTCAAACCGTGGATCAAACGACGGTCCATGCTGGTCGGCCATCATTCGTCTTAGAGGCTGGGTAAAGGGGGCCAGGATCCATAGACCGTGTGTCGAGACTGAGCTGATTTTCTGAGCTGGTTTTGGAGAGGGGTTGCAGTGGTGTACCACGGACCACCAGCACTGGCCGTGGTCTAACCTAAGGTCCGTGGGTGGAAACCGTGGGTTCCACCTTCATGTTTGGTAGTCAAGACACAACTTCCAATGCAAGTCTCTACGATCGTACAATAGTAAAGTAACCCAACCAAGGGTTGGAGTCGAGTACCAAGGGAGTGGAGTTGAGAATTAGTAGAAAAATAAAATTTAGTTCTAACAATTAGTCATAGCTAAAGATATTTTCAAATATTAACATGTTAAATCTAAGGGGGGGGGGTCGTCACAAGTAAGTAAAAACAACAAAAATACAAAAAGTACTAATCAAGGAGATGGGGCTCTTGGGATGTGATAGGAATACGGGAAAAACTAAACTATTGGGTACATACTTTTGACAATAAATCTGTTGAATATTTGTGACTAGGCTAGATTATAGACGGGATAAATTCTCTCTCGAGCAACTTACCGTGAATCAAATGGGTTCCTCTCGGACACCCACTTGTCGCATGAAGAGCAGCCTCCGCCTTAGCCCACTCACTCTCTCGAGCTGAGTGTGTGGGAATGAGACTAGGGTTCACTCTCTTAAACTGAACCTCATGTTGACCCATTCCCACCGGCCATCAATGTAGTAGTCTTAGTTTTACGACTTCTCTCTTGAGCAAGCCGAAAACACAAAGGTGAAATCATATTTGCAATTATAATTTCAGTAAGTTCCACCACAACTACTAAACGAAATCACATCTAAACAACAAATAAATCATCCACAAGCAAGACCCAACAGATAATCTAACCCATATTCACAAAATCACACCCAAATAATTGGAGTTTTAGCTAGACATGTAAAAGAGATAGAAATTTATACCAAAATGAGTTTGCACTCAAATGGGTATGAAGATTTAAGTTTCAAAACAAGCCAAGATTGAACAATCCAGAAGACCCAAGTCTAATTTCTTGGAGTTGAAACCCTTTGAACCTTCAAGTTCATCAAAAACCCTCTCGAAACTTAGAACTCAAAAATAGAAGCAAAGTCTGAAAAATTACAATTCAAAGCTAAAAATTCGATACTAGAATAATAATTCTCAACGAGTATTTATAGTTTTCAAAAATCTGTGCTGCAGCGGATCATTCGGCATCGTTAGTCGAGATCACCGATCAACTCGGTGATCCGCCCTTTGGTAGGTTTCATCTTCGTCTTGCTCTATCCTTCAGCATCGTCATGTTTGGATCATTGGGAGACAAAGTACTGCTTCGCGGAACTGCTCGATGATACACTGACTGCTTCTATTCACCGCCGATTTGATCCTTTCCTTCCAGGCTCATCACACTGTAACAAAAGGCGAGGATAAGAACTTTGGCGACTCACCGAATGGGTTCGGCGATTCTTAAATCTTTATTTCTTCGATCTTTCAACTACTTTTTGCTAAGTGGTGTCCATGCTTTCCCTCAAACTTCAAATACCTAAAACTTAAGTGTTTTCATCAGATATTGAAACAAAATATGCATTCGAGGACACTAATTCTATCAAAATATAGCCCTAAATGAGTCCAATTTGTGGACTCATCAACACCCCCAACTTAAACTTTTGCTTTTCCTGAAGCAAACTCAAGTTCAGCCATTCAAAAAGGGTGTCTCGAACAGTGCTACACAAGACTCAATCATGAATGCACACAACAAGACTGAATTTTCTTATGCAAAGATCAAATGTGCACTCAAAGATTCAAGTTGTGACTCACCAATATCAAAGAACCTCATGCTCACAATACTTGCTTCAAATGGAAGTTCAAGCTCAACAAAAGTGTTCAAATGCCCTCACACAAGGAATGATTCCATATTCACACAATGGTTCACAGTTTAAAGCTTCAGAATCAAATGCAATGCTCATTCTCACAAGGAAGAACACAATGCATGCTTTCAACCATAGGTTAGCCCGTATTTTCCAATCAACATTTGTTTTAGCTCACTCAAGATCTAAAAGGTCTTTTCAAGGCTTGTAATGGGGCTGAGTACAAAGGTATGGTCATTTAGGCTAAGTGACTTTTATCCTCATGAAATGTGGTGCTCACAACACTTCCATTCCTTTTCCATCATCATTCTCTTTAGTGCTCATAAGTCATCCTATTGTTCACTTTATATGGACTGTTTGGGAACCCCATTTGTTTTGTACTTTATTCCATAACTTTCTTTTTCATTCTTTTTTTTTTCATTTTTTTATATATGGAGGGGTTCTATGTTTCTTAAAACCATGGGTAAGAGGAACTTTCTTGCACTTCTTGATTTGCCTTTTCTTTTCACCACACTCCCAATTAGGCTTTTGGCCTAAGTTGGCTATTCAACTAACCACAACTTCATGATAATTATGGGTAATGGATAAAGAAAGGTGATGCTTTCATCAAGTTTCTTCCAAAGGAATGGAAGTCTCAATGGGTGTTCAAAAGCGGTTCACACACTCATAAGGTTGGTCACAAAAGAGGTATATGTCAATTTGTTCATACTCTTAAAAGTTGCCTAAGATCATATCAAGAGATAGCATCACTTAGTTGATCAGAGCAACGGGGCAAATTCTAGGAACTATCATGCATGGTTCAAAGTAAGGCCATCACACTAAGCATTGACACTACAGTCAAACAAGACTCCACACTTTTTCGCTAGTGTGCAATGAACATCATAAGAGACTCAATTTTATACTAGGCTAGTCATAACGAGATGCAAAGAGTTCACATATTGTCTATGCAACTTTCTTTGGCCTCATTGTAGCCGCGCATTAATGTTCGTTCGTTTGAGAGAACTATTCAAGTCATCGATATTGATCGGAACCGAGACTTAAATTTTGCAAAAGATAAACCACATTCAACACACGAGAGGTGGCAAAAATTTCTGAACAGGTCAAAATCATTTTTGCAATTTAAAATAAAAGGAGCCATAACATCAAACATCCACAGAAATAGTATATCAAACACATCAACCCAAATATAAACAAAACACAAACATCAATATCACACAAAGGTGGGCCTCACCCCATCACAAATAAAAACATTTGTCCTTAAATGCAAATAACACAAAATCCAACATGTAAAATAATGAAAGACAGAGAGGGAGGTAAAAAGGTGATCCTAGATAATTGGTCGCTCCATCTGTTCGGGCTTCAATGCCCGGAGTGACTCCAGAAAGGCCAGCTCCACCGAATCCAGCAATAGGCGCTAAGAAAGCCTGCACGGTAGCATCTATCCTAATTTCTTCCATCTCGGTCAGGTCTTCATCTCCAACTCCCTCAGTCTCCTCATGCATCTCTTAATTAGTCTCTGCTTCTGACTCACGATCGCCTATCTGCTCCATCCTATCCCCATGTCTAGTGGTGATCTAAGGCATCTCAGGCACATCTGGAATTTCCATTGTTCCAAAGACCATGGATACATCGGTGGACTTTAGGTGGTTTACATCTTTTTGCAGCTCAGCAATGGTAGCTTTTAAATCTATCACCTTTTCTGTGGCTCCTTGGTTGTGCTCACACACCATTATCCTGGTCACTAGGGCATCAATGATATTGTTCAGAAGTGTCACAACATCGGCTAGGGACATCTGGATCATGGTTGGAAAAGAGGCCTCTAGACTTGCAGCCTGACGATCAGTAGAAAGGGCCAGCTGTCCCATCCGGATTAGGGAAGCCTGGGTGAGTGGAGGTCGGGAGAAAACAACAGCAAGTCTAGGAGGTAGTTCAACAACAGAAGAACCTAGAGTATCTTAAGAAGTAGCAATAGGGATACCTGAAGGCCCAACGACCAGAGTAGGCAAAGATGCCTCTACAGGTGCTGATTCTGTGTCCACCGGGGTTGCCTTCTTCTTTTCCTCCTGATCCTTAAGGTACCCAGCTTCGATCCTCCAGATATTAGTGGATGATGTGGGAATCACATCCACATCTTTCCTTGCACCTATTGGTACCCGATCCCGTCTACACAGCTCGGTAATCAATATCGGGAAAAGAAGAGAGGTCCAGGTCAGCTTTGCACGTGTATGAATCTTTGAAGCCATGATCATCCCCAAATTTATTCTAGTCTTCTACATGATGCAACCCAAACATGCTGCTTTAGCAAGGAGAAGAATCGGCTCATTCTGGGATGGCATAATTGTATTGCTGATAAAACCGAACTAGTATCTTGTAACTACATTCAACTCTTTCTTTTCAATTGGTGCCCCTTCTGCCAACCACTTTGGCAAATCGTCTGAAATTAGTGGGGCTAACCACTTTTTCATTGTGTCCAGCTTCTTTGTTCTGATCATGTGCTGGCAGTGATCCTCAATACTCGTGGACATGCCCAAGATTATGTTGATGGCCTCACTATCACAAATTACCTTCTTTCCTCTAACAACCATATAGTCTACTTCTTTGAACGTTGATATTAGCCTCTTCCTATAGGGTACCAGTGCACTGTATGCACTGTAAAATTCTCTGACCTAGCTTGGTATGGAAGAGCCATGGGGTTTTGTGAAGATTTGGAACTTGTGGTGCTTCAGGCACTCCATTATCTCTGGGCACCTGTTGATAACCCCATCTATGTATAACCGTTTTTCCTCCAGGATTGTCCTCAATCCCTTAGCCTTCGATCTATTCATTGACTTGGGCGGAGGACCTTGTACAGGAGGTGCCAGCTCTATTGCTTGTTCAAGATCTGGAAGTGTAGGAGTGGTAGACTGGGAACTCCGGATCCTAGATGGATCATTTTGCCTCTTAGATTGCATTTCAGCACTCTGTGCTATTCTGAGCTCATCCTCTTCAGATTCTGTAGTCTGAGGCTCCTGATGTTCCTCCTCACTATCAGATGGACTGTGGTAAGAAGTATAATCTCTCACTGTCGGAGCTTGCATCTGATAACTCAGGTGCTTTGCTTTTGCCTTTGTTTTTCCTATTAGATGTGGACAGTTTTGCGGTCTTGTCATTAGATACCGCTGCGCCTTCGTTGATTTTAATCCCTTTCTCCTTACTGCGCGGTGACATGTCTCTACCTGGAGCCTTTGGTCTAGCCATCTCTGTAATATACTTAAAAAATAATAATTTAGAAACGATACAATTGATGAGCTTAGAGAATCTACTGCAGACAGACTTGCCGATCCAGTCGGCGAATCGCCGAACCACCTTGGCGAGCTAGCCGAAGGGATTGGCTCACAGGTTAGAGCAAGTTGGCGATGAGAAGGCCTTTTCGCCGTCTCGCTGACTACTTTCAGTGAACAACGGTTTGTCCGTCGAAAGTTACAGTGCAACAAGAGATCAAGAAGGTAGAAAAAGGGCGAACTAGATCGCTTTGGGCGAGTTGCTGAGTGCTTTTGGTGACCTCAGGCTTCTCGCCCAAAGCTATAGAATCTCAAGTCAAATTTTGCATGAAATTTAAAGGCGAGATGGGTATTTTTAGGCGAATCACTGAGTAATCTGGCGAGCTCGACTTAGCTCGCCAAATGGCCCAAAGTGCCAATAATCGACCCAGCATCTCGAATTCATCCCTGCAATCCCCGAAAATAAATTTAACATTTGCGCTAGAGAAATTAAACTAAGACCCCTAACTCCCATCATCCCGGGATACTCAGACGTCTATTGGTTCTGCCAATCTAGATAGCATGCAAGTGCAACCACCCGATTTGACTCATTTCAATGTACAAGCATACATAATTTCAAAAATCAAGATACAACAGGCAACATTCTAGAGTTAAGATATGTATTCAAACATTCTAATCCTACCAGATAGGTCCAACACACGACAATAGGATATGAGTATTGCAAATGAGCAAAATATTCTTAAAAATAAACTCGGGGTTCAAAAACTAACCTTAGATGATGATTAATACGAATTAAAATGCTAGGAAGCAAAGTAATCCAACTCTGAGCACAAACCGTCAACTAAAATACTCACAAAGATGCGAAATTATAAATGCAATTTTGTGTTAGAAATGAGGAAAAATGAAATTTCAAACCCTTTGACCCGATATACCATCCGGTTCGTGCCTATTCGGCGATATTAGTCATGTTCGCCTACGTACTTGGTGATATGCCCATTGGTTATTTACCTCGCTGAGTTTTACATGACCTTTATTAAATATGACGATCCAAATGACGGTCTGCATCGGGATCGCCAACCTGGTTGGCTATTAGCCAAATTTCTCCTTGGCTCGCCGAGTTTTATAGGCCCAAATTACTATGATTTTGAACCTAACACCGAATTTAATTGGGCATACCGACCCTTCCGGCAATGCGCCAAGTAGGTCATTCTTTCGCCCATCTACACTTTTCTAATTCTTTCCGACTTAAACCTACACAATCAACACACCATTATTTATAAACTCAAAATAAGAACAAGGGTTTTGGGTTGCCTCCCAAACAACGCTTTAGTTAACGTTGTGGCACGATGCAAGTCAACACTTACACTCCATTTTTGGGGTTAGCCGTAGTATCACTAGGCAACCCCCTGTTTTGTTGCGGGTGGAGATCGGACGACACATAACCCATGAGGTTCTCGAGCAGCTGGACAGCTCTGGAATGAGACCAAATCATCCGCTTCATTCCTTCAATGTCTTCCTTCATTCCTTTCATCTCTCTATCTTACTCAGTCCCCTTGTGGAGAATGATTGAGAGAATTCCCTCAAGGCGTTTAACCTCATTGTCCTTGAAACTTCTTTGCTCATGAGGAGGGATGTATTTATCCTTTCTCTTACACTGGACTTCAATCTTCACTATCTTTTTGGCCAACTCATCCATCTGAGTCATTAGGGCCGCCAACATGAAGTCCTTTTTTACTTCTTGGTTCGTTTCAGCCATTTGATTAAGCAGTTGAGCTGCTATCACATATGGTTATTTTTCAATTCCTCCCGTAATGATTTGGTCGACCAACCTCATATTTACAGGACCAAGACTTCACTAGAAATAGTCAATGAGAGCTATGTTGGGAATGTCATGATTTGGGCATTGATTGATCAATTCATTAAACCTTGCCCATGACTTATGGATCTGTTCACCTTCCAATTGCTTGAAGGTGAGGATACGATCCCAGAACATAATTACCTCTAATGGAGGAAACTCCATTAGCTACCGAGTATAGTTCGCCATTCCCATTTCCTCTGTTTGGATACAAACAAACCAACAAAACAAAACTATAGATTAAGTGAGTAAACTACAACTAAGATGAACAAAAAATTTACTAATCTAAAAATTCTCAAATAACACCACTCCTCAGCAGCAGCGTCATTTTGATGTTTGCGTAATCAAGACAGAACTTCCAATGCAAGTGTCTACGATCGTACAATAGTAAAGTGACCCAACTGAGGGTTGGGGTGGAGTCCCAAGGTAGTAGGCTTGAGCATTAATAGAAAAATAAAATTTTGTTCCAATTAGTTATAGCTAAAGATACTTTCGAATAATAATATGCTAAGTCAAAGGGGTGACGCTAGCGTCAATTAACAATGTGGGTTTTGTCACAAGTAAGCAAAAACAACAAACATACAAAAAGTACTAATCAAAGAGATGGGGTTCTCGGGATATGATAGGAATACGGGAAAACTAAACTATTGGGTACATGCTTTTGAATAAATGTGTTGAATATTTGTTACTAGGCTAGACTATAAAGGGAATAAATTCTCTCTCGAGCAACCTACCCCTAACCAAATGGGTTCATCTCGGACACCCACTTGCCGCATGAAAAGTAGGCTCTGCCTTGGCCCACTTACTCTCTCGAGCTGAGTGTGTGGGAATGAGACTAGGGTTCACTCTCTCGAGCTGAACCTCATGTCGACACACTCCCACCGGCCATCAATTTAGTAGTCTTAGTTTTACGACGTCACTCTCGAGCAAGCCGAAAACACAAAGGTGAAATCGTATTTGCAACTACAATTTCATTAAGTTCCCCCACAACTACTAAACAAAATCACATCTAAACAACAAATAAATCATCAACAAGCAAGACCTAACATATAATCTAACCCATATTCACAAAATCACACCCCAAGAACTGGGGTTTTAGCTAGACATGTAAAAGAGATAGAAATTTATACCAAAATGAGTTTGCATTCAAATGGGTATGAAGATTGAAATCTCAAAACAAGCCAAGATTGAAGAATCCACAAGACGCAAGTCCAATTTCTTGTAGTTGAAACCCTTTGAACCTTCAAGTTCTTCAAAAACTTAGAACTCAAAAATAGAAGTAAAGACTGAAAAATTACTATTTAAAGCTAAAAAGTCAATACTAGAATAATAATTATCAACGAGTATTTATAGTTTTCAAAAATCTGTGCTGCAACAGATCATTCGACATCGTTAGTCGAGATCGCTAATCAACTCGTCGATCCGCCCTTTAGTAGGTTTCATCGCCGTCTTGCTCTATCCATCAGCATCATCATATTTGGATCAATGGGTGACATAGTACTGCTTCGTGGAACTGCTCGATGATACGCCGATTGCTCCTATTCACCAACGATTTGATCATTTCCTTTAGGGCTCAGCACACTGGAAAAAAAGGCTAGAATATGACCTTTTGGCGACTCGCTGAATGGGTTCGGCGATTCTCAGATTTTCATTTCTTCGATCGTTCAGCTACTTTTGTTCCTTTTTGGTAAGTAGTGTCCATGTTTTTCCTTAAACTTCAAATACCTGAAACTTAAGGGTTTTCATCAGTTATTGAGACACAATATGCATTCAAGGACACTAATTCTATCAAAATATAGCCCTAAATGAGTCCAATTTGTGGACTCATCCACGTGCAACTTCTCAAAATCTACATTTTTGGTCTGTTTCAGATACGGGGTGTTACATTCAAACTCTAATGCTCCGAAGCAAAACCGTTGCTATGCTCTCCAAAACGGAGGTGAGCAAGAGAATTCTCTGGACGTGGTCACCGATATGCTAAAAGTTTTCCATTTAGATGTGTATGCTTCGTTAGACCCCGGTGCTACTTTTTCTTTTGTGACACCATATGTGGCAATGAGATTTGATATGCTCCCTAATGTGCTGTTAGAACCTTTTTCTATCTCTACTCCTGTTGGTGATTCTGTGGTGGCAAAAAGGGTTTATAGAAGATGCCCTGTTTCCTTATCCCATAGAGTTACTCTTGTTGATTTGATAGAGCTTGACATGCTAGATTTTGTTGTTATACTTGGTATCGATTGGCTGCACTCTTGTTATGCGTCGATTGATTGTAGAACTTGGGTAGTCAAGTTTCAGTTCTCGAATGAGCCTATCCTTGAGTGGAAGGGGGAAATTCTATGCCTAAGGGCCAATTTGTTTCATGTTTGAAGGGTAGAAAGATGATCTCCAAGGGTTGCATTTACCATCTTGTTAGGGTGAGGGATGCAGATTCTAAACCCCTACTATTGAGTCGGTCCCCATTGTAAGTGAGTTTTCGGAAGTGTTCCTAGATGACCTACCCGGTATTCCTCTCGAGCGGGAAATAGACTTTGACATTGACCTTCTCCCATATATGCAACCTATCTCGATTCCTCCTTATAAAATGGCCCTGGCTGAGTTAAAGGAGTTGAAAGAACAATTGAAGGAAGAAATATGGGTTTTATTCGATTGAGTATCTCACCATGGGGTGCTCTGGTGTTATTTGTTAGGAAGAAATATGGGTCTCTTCGTATGTGCATCGATTATCGTTAGTTGAACAAAGTGGTCATTAAGAACAAGTATCCTCTTCAAAGGATAGATGACTTGTTTGACCAACTTCAGTGGGCTAGTTATTTTTCTAAGATTGATCTTCGTTCGGGTTATCACCAATTGAGGGTCAGAGGGGTTGATATTCCAAAGATAGTTTTCTGAACTTGGTATGGGCATTATGAATTCCCTGTGATGTCGTTTGGTTTAACTAACGGTCCGGCGGCGTTTATGTACTTGATGAATAGAGTGTTTAAGAAATACCTAGATATGTTTGTGATTGTGTTTATCGATGATATTTTGATCTATTCAACGAGTGAAAACGAGCATATGGATCATTTGAAAATTGTATTGCAAGTTCTTAAGGACCAACAACTTTTTGCAAAGTTTAGCAAGTGTGAGTTTTGGTTGAGGTCCGTAGCTTTACTTGGCCATATTGTGTCTAATAAGGGTATTGAGGTAGATCCTAAGAAGACAGATGCGGTCCAGAGTTGGCCTAGACCTTTAACTCCTTTGTATATTAGAAGCTTCTTGGGTTTGGCCGGTTATTATAGAAGGTTTGTTGAGGGATTTTATTCCATTGCCTCTCCTTTGACGACTTTGACTCAAAAAAAGGCTAAGTTCATTTTGTCGGAAGCTTGTGAGAAAAGTTTCCAAGAGTTGGAGGATAGACTTACTTCTGCTCCGGTGTTGACTTTACCGAAAGGTACAGATGGTTTTGTGGTGTATTGTGATACATCTAGAGTTGGTTTGAGATATGTGCTTATGCAAAATGGTAAGGTGATTGCCTATGCTTCTGAGAAGAATTATCCTACCCATGACCTTGAGTTAGCGGTGGTTGTTTTTGCCTTAAAGATTTGGAGGCATTATCTATATAGGATTCATGTTCATGTGTTTACCATTCACAAGAGTCGACAATAAGTGTTTAGTCAAAAGGATTTGAATCTTCGCCAAAAAAGGTGGATAAAATTATTGAAGGACTATGTCATGAGTGCTCTTTCTCACCTCGGCAAGGCCAATGTGGTAGCGGATGGTCTTAGTAGGTTGTCTATGAGAAAATATTGGTTCGGGATGTTGATAGGTTGGCCCGGTTAGGTGTTCAATTAGTGGAATCCACCAAGGGTGGTGTCATGGTTCACAATGGGTCCGAATAGTCTTTTGTGGTGGATGTGAAATCTAAGCAAGGCCTTAATCCTATTTTGGTTGAATTGAAAGAGGCGGTATTTAAGAAATCCGTAGAGGCTTTTTCCCAAGGGGGAGATGTTGTACTTAGATACCAAGGCCGGTTATGTGTTCCTAATGTTGATTACTTGAGAGAGCAAATCTTGTCGGAAGCACATAGTTCCCGATATTTTTCACCAAGATGTACCGTGACTTGTGGGAAGTCTATTGGTGAAATGGGATGAAGAAAGATATCACGGAGTTTGTGGCTAAGTGCCCTAATTGTCAACAAGTAAAGGTTGAGCATAAAAAACCAGGAGGCTTATCCCAAGATATAGGTATTCCCACTTGGAAGTGGGAAGAGATAAATATGGACTTTATTATGGGTTTGCCTCGCACCCGGAGACAACATGATTCTATATGGGTTATTGTAGATCGGATGACCAAATCGGCTCACTTTACTCCGGTCAAGGTTTCTTTTTTGGCGGAGGACTATGCCAAGTTGTACATAAGTGAAATGGTGAATTTGCATGAAGTGCCTTTATCCATTATTTCCGATCGTGGCCCTCAATTCACCTCTCACTTTTGGAGGTCTTTTCAAAAGGGTCTAGGCACCAAGGTTAAGCTTAGCTTAACATTTCATCCCCAAACCGATGGGCAAGCAGAGCACACCATCCAAACTTTGGAAGATATGCTAAGGGCATGTGCGATTGACTTTAAGGGTAATTCAGATGACCATTTTCCATTGGTAGAGTTTTCATACAATAATAACTATCACTCAAGTATTGGTATGGCTCCATTTGAAGTCTTGTATGGTAGGAGGTGTAGATCTTCTATAGGTTGGTTCAAAGTGGGGGAAATGGCTTTGATAGGTACCGAATTGGTCCTAGAGGCCATTAATAAAGTCTGACTCATTAGAGAGAGATTGAGAACGACTCAAAGCCGACAAAAGTCTTATGCCGATATGAGGAGAAAGGATCTAGAGTTTGAGGTTAATGATTGGGGCTATTTGAAAATCTCACCCATGAAGGGTGTGATGAGATTTGGAAAGAAGGGAAAACTTAGTCCCCGGTATGTAGGACCATACCAAATTTTAAGGGATATTGTTAAAGTTGCATATGAGTTAGATTTTCCAAGTGAGTTGGTGTCGGTTTATCTGGTGTTTCATGTTTCTATGCTCAAGAAATGTGTTGGAAATCCGGCATCCATAATTCCCTTAGAAGGGTTGGGGGTTGATGAAAGTCTATCATATGAGGAAGTTCCGGTAGAGATTCTAGACCGGTAAGTTAAGAGGTTGAGAAACAAGGAAATAGCTTCTGTAAAGGTTATGTGGAGAAATCAACTAGTTGAGGGTACTACTTGGGAGGCCATGCCCGATATGGAGTCCCGCTATCCTTATCTTTTTCCTTCTACTCCTACCCTAGCTCGAGGTAAGTAGTTCCTCTTGAGTTTTTCCTTGTTTTGGAAGTCATGTGTATTATATGTGTTTTCCATGATTACCCTATGTTATGCATGTTCTTGATAAATTCATGTTTAGTAAGAAAATGAGTTTTAATGATTGATTTTCCTCATGTTGTTGTTTATTGAGTAAGGGTTGCCTAAATGCTTCATGAGATGAATTGTTGAACATGTTTTAGTTATGTTTTTTTTTTTTTTGGAAAGTAATTGCATAAAGGCTCCATGAGATTGTGTTGAGCATGATTTTAGTTTGGAGAAGGTAATTCCTCCTATGGATATGAGAAATGTTGAGATTTCATGCATAATGGGTTGTTAGATGTACTTCCTACTTCCTTTTGATGCATTGAGTATGTTTGAGTTGGAGCTGATATTTCCTCCTTTGAATTGTGCATTGTTTTAATGTTGCATGCATAATGGGCTACTAGTCTTGAGTCTTTACTTCTGTGAGGTGTCTAGATTGTCATTCAAGGACGAATGTTCCCAATGGGGAGATATTGTAACATCCCAGAAATTAGTAGGCTAAACTAGAGCTTAAGGGTTAGATTCATGAAGGAGGCTAAGGACCAAGGGCAAGAGAGCAAGAGCCAAGGGAAATGGACAAGGCTGCCCAAAATTGCCAAGGCACTGCCCACCGTGCCACGAGGTCTTCACGTCTCGTGGTGGTCACCACGCCCCCTGATGCCACTCATGGTGGTGAGGCAGTAGCCTCCTAAAGTCTGCCCAACAATGGCTCATCTCCATGAGTCACTTCACGGCCAATGGTGTAGACCACGACCTGTGGGAAGGCTCGTGGTGATGCCTTCACTTTGTGGGGGTCAAGTTAGGTGGCTTAGCCACTTGTTAAAGGACCACGGGCAGCATGAAGGGCTGTGAGACGCTTGACGGGGCGTGGTGGTGGCCGTGAGGCCTGGAATTAGGTTTCCTAAGTGGGGTTATTTTGGGAAATTCCTTTTTAAGTGGGTAATAAGTGAGGTCATTTTGCGTAAGTTTTGTACACCTATATAAATGATTTTAACCCTTTAAACTCACCATTCAACTCATTATTTCAAAAACCCAAATCAATTCCCAAAGTTCATCCTCCCCAAAATATTCTCTCTAGAACTTAATGAAGAAGAAGTAGATTCAAGCTAGGGTTCAAGAAGCAAGGTTATTCACATCAAATTCATTGGGCTTTGTTGTTAAGGTATGATAGTCTTCATCCATAGGTAGATTTCATCCATGGAGTCCCTTCAAAATCCTAATTTCAACAGATAGAAATCCCTCAAATGTTAGGGTTTGATTCTAAAGTCATGGGTTTCTTTCAAAATCGATTCTAATGATTGAATTATGTTATATTAAGCATGAATTGATGATTTCCTTTGGGTTTTTTTTTATGAATCCCCAAGAACCCATGAAACCCCCATATATCTCAATTGTAATCTTGTGATGTGGGTCTTTGTTGATGAAAGAAGAATGTTATGAAATTATGCATGTAGTGACTAGGTTACTTGAATTATAATGATATCCATGTCTAATGTTTGAAATCTAGATGTGTTGATTGAATGTGAGCTTTTAACCTTGAAAGGGAAAAGTATGAGAATTATGCATGTTTTTATAAAATCTATGCAATTGCTTTTAGAACACTTTAAGAGTGAATTGTCTATGATTATGACGTAGTTGTTGTGTTGTTGAAAGGATATTCTCATATACACTTATGCATAATATGATATGATGTGGAAGGTTTTCTCACATAATGGAAATTCTATGGTTGAAAGGCTTTCTCACCTAATTTAACCCAAAACTATATGTAGACATGAATGAAAGGTTATTCTCCCACATAATCTAAGAGCTACCTTATGAATTAAGCATGGATTGAGTGTCAAAAAATTCTTCCATGAATATGAATTAAGTCAAAACTTAATAAATACTCCATGGGAATAAATGCTTAGCACCGAGTGGATATTGATATCAGATGGGAGCCCTCACATTAGTTGAGCCCGGATTTCTAGTACCGATCTCCTTATCCCATAAACTGTGTGCCCCCATAGGTTATTTAGCTAATGGATCCACCTAAGCTAAAAGTATGGCTCTACCTTAGGCAAGTAGAACACCCTTTTTCGGTGTGGGTAAGGGGATCATGTTATAGCTCACATGGTCTCATGTCGGTTAAGGCTTATTCCCACAATAAGAACAAGATTATGAATTATGAACTATGGTAACT
>JAKRZT010000596.1:0-147500 GCA_029582215.1 Solanum sparsipilum | reverse complement strand
ATTGTCCAAACAAAGTGAAATTCAAATCAATTAATTCAGCCAATTTGGCTATCCAAAATGTAGCTCAATTGGCCCATACGTTTTAGCCAAGCTCCCCAAACATAACCCAAATTCGCAACCCTAATCCAAGATTCACAGCAGTGCTAAGACGTCTCCCTCATCTCTTCCTCTTTCAAGAAAAATTCCAAATTGCTTCAACCATGACAGACTTCACCATCCCGATTTCGTACAAGCCTCAACAACTATCTCACTTTCAAAGATCCAATCAGCACAAGAGGTCAAAGAACTTTTTGAACTCTAATTTATCCACAATGAAAGCATATTCAAGCAGCTTTTGTAAAAATTTCAAATGACTCTTTTGTTCTTCAAAATCCCACTCGAATCCCTATCACTAACCCTACCATTGTTCTCCTATAAATACATCTCAAAAGTGCATTCAAAAGAACGCTTTGAATAGTGGAAATTTTTTATCTTTCCTAAAGACTGGAACACTCACAAGAACACCAAAAAAGGAAGTCATAGTTGCCTAGAATCTGAATACTGTCATACATATTTTAGCTTTAGCAAATGTTGTTTCTCTTTGCTCGTTTTTGTGAAATAGCAAGTTTGAGGTTTGAGATTGACAACGGCTTTACTGCTCCACAAAAGGTGAAAATCTTAACTTATTCTTATTCATTCTTCGTCGATGATTATTTTGATGTTAGAAATTATGCTTAATTTATATATCACGCTACAAATTTTAATTCATTTTTCAATTTGAACTGTCTACTGTATAGTCTCATATGCTTATGGATTAGCCTAGAAATCTTAGCCTATCACTGACTAAGTTAAATACTAGAAAATACATACGTTAGAAATAGATAATTATTTAGTTTAGTACTAAAAAAATAATGTGTGTGTATATATATATATATGTGTGTGTGTGTGTGTATACAACTATGTTTGTTAAAATGTATTACTTAAAAATCTTGTTTTGAAATTGATTTCTATTTATGTACGTGTTAGTCTTTTTATGAATCAAGTTTTTATATAACTTGCTCTGCTTCTCACCTTTATTAACTATTTGAGAATATAATTTTTTTCTAACTTCAATTCTCTTTTCGTTTCTCTGTTTTGCACGAACGTTGGAGTCAAAGAGTCCCACTATGGGGCTCAACAATACCATTGTTGCATGGAGCTTGCATATCTTGTACATGGAGTCCGCACATCCTTATCCTTTTTCTGCCTTCACGTTGTTTAGACGTCGAATAATGAAGGAGATTATTTTCTTCTATTAAAGCCGAGCACAACTATTAATTACCTCATTTTTCTCAGTTTGTATTATTTAGTTGTGTTGATGTGATTAATGTTTTTATTTCTATTGTGTGTTCCTTGATATGTAAGAATTTTCTTTGACCCCATACATTAGTTATGAATACTTCCTTTTATCACAGAAATGAGAGCCTTTATTTTTTAAAACTTAAGAAACCAAAATAGTTAAGTCAGAACTGTTCCTCATTAAAATTTTCTTGTAGTTACTCACTTTTCTTTCAAATACTTTTGTCAAAAATAAACAAACAATAAAGTTTACTAGATCTTCTTTTACAACTTCTAATGCTTCATTTTTTTATAAAACTCCTGTCTCTTATTAAATTCAAATGGATTCAAGTCATCATTTATTATCCAATAAACTAGTTTAATGTTTACAAAACTACTTTTCTTCCACACATTTCAACAAGATAACTTTTCATAAGAAGTGTTTTTCAAATAATGATTTTCAAGTTACTTCAGATTTAGCATTTATATTTTTTTAACATCTTTCAGCTTAGCATTTCAACTTGATTATCACCTCTTTCACATTTTTTTTGACACTTAGCCTAATTAATTAATTAAGTCCAGTCGATTAATCATTTTTAATGGATATTAAAGGATGCCTAACCTCTACCCTTTAAATTAAGTGAACCCTTATCTAGAATCTCATGTTTAATAGATGTTAAAATGGACATTTACTTTAGACAATGACTTTAATCAATTTCAGGTGTCCTAATTCACCGTAAATAATTAGGTGGTGACTCCTTAAGTTTTTTCATCAATTTAGGAATCACTAAAATGTTCACTATTTTGATCTTGTTAAAATGTGGATATAACACATCTTATGAGGGTAGGAGTTGTTTGTCATGAGAAGGTGAGGCTTAACTTAAATTCATCATGTTGTCTTTGTCCATATTTTGATATAATGAGTGCTAGAATCGTTGAACCTAGTTGTGATCTTGCATATAGGAACACCTTAGATGACCCCAATGTGCATGACACATTTCTCTACTACCTCTTTGCCTATTATGATACCCATGTTGGTATGTGAATTATTTACTATAGAGGTAGAGGTAAATGGATTTTTCCTTTCTTTGACCTGAATGATCCTTTAAGGGTGATTGCACTAGTTTTGGTGAGGTCTTATTGTGAGACGATGAAAGAATTGTGTCTTATGGTTCTTAAAGCATATGTGATATCATATCTTTGGATTCTTGTTGCCCTTAAGACCATTATTTTTGTTTCCTTGTCTCGTGATGTTTCTAACAACCATTTCCTTGTACCTTTTATGATGAATGGATCTTCTTCGACAAAAAGGATTGTTTTTTATATTTCAAATGTGTGCCTCCTTGGTGAGTTGGTATGGTTGATAACTCATGTTCTAACCCTCATGCTATGAGGATATATTTGTTGTTTGTCATTTTCATGGTTTTGCAAGGTTGAGAGGACGATTCCTTTTCAAGAAGGGGAGGATGGTAACACATAGATAGCATGAAGTCTTTCGAGGATCTTGATGGACACAAAATAAAGACATATAATGTATGGAAGGTCCATCAAAGTGAAGAAAAAGAATAAAGAGGTTTCGTGTCGAAGTGGTCATCTCTTAAATTCAAGAATTCACAAAATAAGACAACTGAAACAAAGCCCTTATCTCATTAAGAGTAAAATTGTAAATGAAGTGTCTTCTTTATTTCCTTAGTATAAATAGTAGTATTTTGTCATTTTGGAAGACTTATATTATGATTAATCGAATATTTGAGAGCTTTGAAGCTTGTAGTTTCAAGGTGAACCCTAGAATTAGTGTAGTTCATAGTTGGTAATTGTAGTTAAGTGATTAGGATGGAGTCCCAATATTGCTTGTGTTAACTTCTTCTAGTTTAATCAATCATCGAGTTACCCTCTTAGTGGATTCAATAAAAGAAAACCACATTAAAATGAGTTGAAATCAATCTTAAATCATCATTTTCTAAATACCCAAGTTCTTGAGAAAATCTAGAAAGTTTGAGTTCAAAATTTGGAATTAAGTGAGATACTCTTGAAATAAATAATGGATAATAAGGTGTGGGAGTTAAAAATCGTTACCCAATTAGAGAATCTCGAAAATTACTTTAGAATTGCCTATACCAAGCTTCCAAATCTAAAAAATGGAGAAATGGAGATTAAACCATGATATTGGAAAATAATTAAATCCCAGTCATCACACCTTTCACGGTTATTACCTTAAGCCAAACATGATCTCTTTGCATGAACTCCATGGCTCAAACTCCTATCGGCATAAATCTTCTGTCGGCTCTGAGCTGTCAACAACCTACTATGAATCAAATAGAATTTCTCCATAGCATCTCTAAGAAAGTCTATATTTAATGCATCAACCTCAATGACATTAAACTTACCAATTGGAGATCTATAACTCCTACCATACAATGCTTCAAATTGAGCTATCTGAATGCTTGAACGATAACTGTTGTTGTAGGCAAACTCCTCTAAGGGAAAATGTCCATCCCAATGAGCACCAAAATCCATCACAGACGCCCAAAGCATGTCCTCCAATACCTATATCGTCCGCTCAGACAATCCATCAATCTAAGGTGAAAAGTTGTACTCATATCTAACTGAGTACCCAACCCATGTTGTAAACCTCTCCAAAATTTCAAAGTAAAGAGAGAATCTCGGTCAAAAACAATAGAAACAAACACATCAGGCAACTGAATTGTTTGATATAAATCCGGGCCAACTTCTCAGTCGTATACTTCACCTAAACTGGAATGAAATAGGTGGATTTTTTCAATATATCAACAAACATCCAAATCAAATTATAACCACTCATTGTGGTAGGAAAACCTACCATAAAATCCATGGTGATACGCTCTCACTCCCATGTAGGAAGGGGCATCCTCTGAGACACGCCACCAAGTCAAACACTTGACCTATTAGCAAGTCAAACACCTAGCCACAAACTCCATAATGTCCCTATTCATACCAAACTAGTAGTAATACTGACTCATATCATGGTACATCTTGTCCACTGGTGGATAACTAGAGTACCTCGAACAATATGCCTCATCCGAGATCAATTTAAACAAACAACCCATCTTAGGAACACAAATCTTGCCTCAAATCCTAAACACCCCCTTAGAATCAAGTATCGCTTCCTTAGCTTCACCCTTCATCACATTGTACCAATGATACACAAATTCTAATCATAAAACTGCCTTTCTTTAGTATGCTAAATAAAAGAAGATTGTGCCTCAACAAAGGCAATAACACCATCATCCTAGAAAATCTACAACCAAACACTGTTGGCTAGTCTCTGAACATCTCTAGCCAATAGACACTCCTCAACTTTTATCAAGGCAAGACTCTCCAAACTAGGATTCTCCCTACTAAATGTATCTACTTCAATATTGTCCTTCCCAGGTTATACAAAATTGTCATGTCATAGTTCTTCAACATCTCAAGCTACCTACATTGTCTCAAGTTTAGATCCCTCTCATTGAATAAGTACTGAAGGCTCCTATGATTAGTGAAGTCCATGTGTGCACATCATACAATTAGTAATGCCATATATTTAACACAAAAATCACTGCCGCAAACTCTAAGTCATGGGTACGATATTTCTTCTCATGAGTCTTTAACTATCTAGAAGCAGAAGCAATTAATTTCCCCTTTTGCATCAACACTCCCCCTATACCAACTCCCAAAGAATCACAATACACAATAAAGCCCATACCCTGATTGGGTAGAGTAAAAATAGAAGCCAAAGTCAATGAGGTCTTGAGTTTTTGAAAGGTTGCCTCACACTAGCCAGACCACTGGAAACCCACCCTTTTCTGAGTCATTCTAGTTAATGGAGCTACCATATAAGAAAAAGCATGTATAAACCTCATGTAGTAATCTGCCAACCCCAAAAAACTACAAATTTTAGTAGGAGAAGTAGGCCTCGTCACACCTCTAACTGCCTTAATCTTGGATAAATCCATCCTAATGCACTCCTTGCACACCACGTGCCCAAGAGTGCCACTGAATCAAGCCAAACTCACAGTTTGAGAATTTTCCATATAACTTCTTGTCCCTCAACTGTGAAATACTATCTTCAAATAGAGAACATGATCATCCTCAATCTTGGAATACACAAAGATGTCTTCAATAAATACAATTTCAAAGAAATCCCTAAACGAGCGAAACACCATGTTCATTAAATCCATGAATGTTGTTGGGACGTTAGTCAATCCAAATGACATTACCTAGAACCTATAATGGCCATACCAGTTCCAAAAAGATGTCTTAGGGACATGTGATGCCGTAATCCTTAGCTAATGATAGATAGACCTCAAGTTCATCTTAGAAAACAATTGCCCTAAAGCTGATCAAACACATCATCAATGTGCAAAAGAGGAAACTTGTTCTTAACAATCACATTGTTCAACTGGTTATAATCAATGCACATCCTCATAAATCAATCATTATTCTACACAATCAAAATTAATGCAGCCCAAGAGGAAACTCTAGGGGAGAATAAACCCCTTACTCAATAGAATCTTGTACTCCTCCTTCAATTTCTTCAACTTCATTGGGGTCATGCAATATAACCCCCCCCCCCCCCCCAGATATGGATTAGTGTATGACTCTAAATGAATAGAAAAATAATTGTATCTATCAGGAGGAACACCCAAAAGATCGGTAGGATATACATCTGCAAACTCCTGAACCACTTGAATAGAATCCATGGAAGGTGGTTCAACACTAGTATCCCACATAAAATCTAAGTAAGAGAAACACCCTTTATCAACCAATCTCTGCGCACGGAAGAACGCTAACCTTACTAAGGTACGAACCACTAGCACCTTTCCACTTAACCCTCGAAACACCATGCATAGCTAAGATCATAATCTTAGCATTATAGTCAAGAATAACATGATAAGGAGAGAGTCAATCCATACCCAAAATGACATTGAAATCCACTATCCCATATTTGATCAAGTCTACCCAAGTGTCATACCCCACCAAAGTAACAAGATATGTTTGAAAAAATCAATCCACCACTAAGGGTTTACCCATGAGTGTAGAAACACGAATCGCTACACATATATGATCACACATCAAATCAAATCCAACAACAAAATAGATAGACATATATGAGAATCTAGATCTTGGATCAAACAATACAAACATAGATTGATGGGAGGATGGGATGATATTTTTGATAACCGCATCTTAAGTCACAACCTCGGGTCTTCCTGGGAAAGCATAACATGCCCCCTGTCGCGCCCCGTTTTTCTCAAAACAGGTTTTGGTGCACGACCTAACAACTCTTTTGGGCTTTTGAAAAAATTGAAGAGTCACCACCTAACGAATTAAGGCGTGTTAGGGCACCTATCTAACCTAGCTAAATCTAACTAAGGTCAACGAACCAGAGATCAGGGTAAGGGTTCAAATTACCTCGAGGGGAAGGTGTTAGGCATCCCTGGAGGTCCACAAATGTGGGTCCCGACCGTATCTCATGCAATTTCTGTGGGGGTTACAAGTAGCAATTAAGGTCACTTCATTTATTGGTTGTTTATTAAACATGCTTGCTAGGTGATCACTATTACTAAGCAATTAATATCATTTTATTTATTTATTTAATAGATTAAACATTCAAAATTAAGCGATAACATTAAATATATATATTGAACATGAAACAATTTATAGAAGATAAGCGAGAAGACAAAACTTACACAATCAAATAGGATAATCAAATTTTATTTTTTATTAAACTACCCCAAATAAATATAATTATTATAAACATATAAAAGGGAGAAGTAAAGGGAGATTTTGAAGGACTTTGTGGATCAACACTCGACTTTTCTTTATTTCGGTTGGCTTCTCGTAGGGACAGACAAAACCAAGGTTTGTTTTTAAGACCAAGTCGATGTCATCATCGCCTTAGGGCCTAAACTACCCCTACCCCACCACCACATGTTTTTCGTCTCTAAAAGGTGTCTATCGTCCCCGCTTAAGGTCCAAGAGGCATTGCACTACTTGTTGGAGGTTTTAGACTAAAAATAAAATAGAGGTTCCTAATAGGCCCACCTAGACACCAAGTCAAACAAATAGAACATCTATTTAGCATGTACAGTCTCAAGTTGGCCTCTAAGTTTTAATTAACATGCTTGCAAACACATATAATGTGAAAAGGTCGAATGCAGAGTGTGTGCATACGAACAAGTAAACACGTATTAAAATACCAATTAAAGAGGGCAGAAAAAAATGACATAACAAATTTTATTTATTTGATTTTAAAATAGCAGAACAGTGTCCACACATGCAGAATTATTTAAAACAGTAGCAGATTTAATTATTATTGCAAAAATTAATCAGTAGATGATTTTAGTCATGACAAACACGTAGCAAATGCAGAAACAATAGAAGATTTAATATTGATACAAAAAAAAATTAATTTTGAGTGACAACACAACTCAGGAGCAGATTTTAGTTCAAAAATATTATTATGCTGATTCCATTCTTTAAAATGCAAGAAGATATTAACCACTAACAATACAGGGAACATGCAAATAATCAGTAGCTGATTTTAAACGGTAAAACAGTGCATAAATTAGTTAATCCAAGCAAGATTTAATCGGGGCAGCAAGTGGCAGATGCAGAAAATTAATTTAGGTGGCAAAACAAGTATTCATGCAGAATGGATTGATTTTAAGTAGCAGAAGAGCGTTTATATGCAGAAGATAACTTCGTCATGCAGAATGGGCAAGAGCAGATTTTATTTAAAACGCAATTAGCATGCTGGGCAATTTATTATCTTATTTTAGTGTCAGAAAATAAATCCATTGCAGAACATTTTTAAAATAGGTTTATTTTAATTTTAAAATAGGTTTATTTTAATTTTAAAACATGCTGAAAGTTATCTTCATTTTTTAACATGCTGAAAAATTACTACTGGTCTATAAAATACTATCCAAGTTAACATGCTAACAAAATTTAAACTATTAATATGCTACAATTTATTAGCAACCTAAAGTTAATTAGAGCTCAAATAATTAACAAAATTAAGTTATTAAAACATGCTGAAATTATTTAAATTGATTAATTAGCATCAGTTTAATTAGTTGAATCCTATAGGCATGCTTTTCTAATGACAAACTAAATTTATGAAACATTTACGGGCATTTTATTGACATACAAATATTCAATCCAATCCTACAGGCATGGCTTCTAAATAGTCAATGGGAGACAAATTATTGAGCAAAACATTTATTTATTTTATAGGTTTATACATTTTATTCAAAAGGAATGTGATTCATCAAACATGACAAGATAGATCAATATGTAAAAGTCACACACTTCAAATATTATTATTATACTAGGGTATTACAAATATTTATTGGCTTATCTTAATTTGTAAAGTGAGCATCGAGAATGAATAGCCAATCACAAGTCATGCTAACAACTTACATGATATTTAAATACAAACAAGATCATCTTTTATTTATTTGATTATTTTAGATTTAAAATGAGGAATGGACGTTGGAGTTAATATAGAGAGAGTTGGAGTTAATACAACAATTACAATACCAAATAAAAATGATGCAATACAACTATAATAATAAAACTAAATCCTGTCCGAAAACCCATCTCAAGCGACTCTTCATCACTTGAACTCGAAAACCTCTGCTAACAATGAAGCAATACAACACAAAAATAATAGAAGGGCTCTTAACATATTCATTTTAATAGAAACGGGAAAAAGGATATACTCATATTAACTCAAGCATCGAATTACTCAAATAAATAGCAAACACCGAATATGACATCATGCACATACATCACAACATATAAAAAGGCAGAAGAGAACTAACTCAGATGCTTCCTTTCATTCATTCAAACACAAAACGATATTCAAAATAATACAGAATGAAGATTAAACTAATGGGGGAACAACTAACCACTTAAGAAGAATATGTTTACCAGCAATGAAGTATTTAGCAAGATTTACAAACCACAACAACAACACAACAAAAGAAAGCTCCAAGATTACCACAACGTCAACACGGTAACAGAGAGTATAATTTTTATTAAAGCATGAAGTGAATTTCATATTTTGTTCAAGTGTCAAAGGTGAGAGTGAGTTCTTTGCTATTGTTCGAATGTTCGGATCCTTAAAATAATGAGAGGATGTCTCTTTTTTTTAATTAAACAAGTTTTCCTTATTAGAAGAGGAACGAATGGATCTAATAACTTAATTTTATGTTTTATTTCCAAAATAACAAAGTTCCTAAATAAGGTAAAGGAATACAACTAGTAAGATATCAACGGTCAAATGACATTAATTTAAAGACAGCCAAAAATTATGCACCAATCAAAATATTCACTTGTTCATGGATTACTATAAATATGACAAGTTAGAATCAATCAAGACAAATGTTAAAGGAAAGCTAAATCAATTAAGGAAAAACCACCCATTAGTAATATGAAGAAAATATTTATGGGGACATAAATAATTATTAAATTAAAATCCTGCACAGTAAATCAAGCACATCTAAACAAATAGTCCAATATCTCGGCTTAACTTAAAGGATCTTGATGCATAATTGACTAATTTTAACAAATCAAGGAATCATTTAAAATTCCTAACAGCCAAATATGAGGAAAGAGCTGACCAACACAAATTCACGGCGACAAATCAGTAATGTAAAATATCAAGGAAAATACTAAATAGCTATTCTAGGAAGAGCAAATACGATTCTCAATCAATTAAGACTTGAATCACGATTTTTCCCATGTAGAAATTAAGCAAGGGAATTCACAAGCTAATAATTTAGTATATAAATGAGGAGACTATGCAACCCATCATTTAGAGCACAACTACATTGCAGCCGGTATATTAAAACGATCTTCACTAGTCGAAGCTTGGCAAATCATGAACAAGAATTTGAACGAAGAAGTGCAATCTAAACTTGCTTTACTAAAAGAATAAACTGATATGCAATAATCACACAAAAATGAAACAGCCAACAAAGCAAGAAAATATATGATACTCAAATTTCAACATGCTCATCTTAACTGAAAACCAACAAAGAAAATAAAATATACGACCTTTAGAATTAATCGAAAACTTATTCGGATGGATCTGTTAAGATCCATCTTTTAACAAACTCGAAATCTTAGAAAAGTATCATCCGAATCCATCGCATGACTGAAATTCCAAACCGAAGCAACATCATTTTATTATTGCTATTTTCCTCGAGCTCGCCGGAGAAGCGAAAGGGACACCGGTGTTGGAGTGTTGTTGGCCGTCGGAGCTGCTGCCAGCGATGGAGGCTCACTACTGGTTCTCGCCTGGCTGCTTGATGTTGATGGTGCTTTCACCTTCATCGCCGACTGCCTAGAGAGAAGAGAGGAAGAGCATCAGCCTCGCTGCTACTGCTGCTGGCGGAGAGAGGAGAGAAAGGAGAAGAGGCGAGGGGAGAGAGGGTCACCAGTTGGAGAATGCAAAGAGGGAGAAGAGAGAGGTGATGGCGGCTGAAGAGGGGAGGGAGAGAAGAGTAAATGAATATGAATTAGGGATTTGGTCTCATTAGGTTAAAATAGGAAAGAGACCTAAGAACTGATCTCATCCGTTGACTTATTTTAAGATGAGAGGCCCAGATTAAAAGGATGATATTGTTGGTTAGGATTAAAAGATTTTATGATTTGGATTAGATTAAAATAGCTAGAATTGGAATAGACAAATGGCTATATTCGAAATAAAGGGCTAGAATTGGCATTAAAGGGTGGTTATTATTGAAATAAAATTGGAATTGAATAGGCTAGATTTTAAAGGAATGAGAATAAAATAGGCTAACATTTAAAAGATTTTGAGGAAATTTGAAGGAAAGCTATTCAATTAAAATACTAAAAAATACTATAATTAAAATTACTTAAATTTTTAAAACATTTGAATTATTTCAAGTTCTACTAATAATTTTAAAAATAAAAAGTATTTACAATAATATTTATAAAGAACGCATACTAAATATATAATTTTTTAGACAAAATCGATTAAAATTTTAAACTCGACATATGTTTTAAAATTATGTATTTAATTGAATAGCATTTCCGAAATTGCTAAAGGTAGGTCAAAATTGGGTGTCGACAGTTGCCCCTTGGTTGCTTGAGAATGAAGGATGAATTGTCGGGCAACCAACGTTGACTTAGTAGCTGATTTTGTCCGACCGACGAGAGAGGTCAGTGGGATCAATTGAAATGACGTAGAGTTGGAAAAGGGTACAACCAAGACTTTTGTATTAAGCCGCCTACATATCTCTAGTTATATGAAAATCAGGTCGTGTGTAGTTCTAGACTCAAGAGAAGACGAAACTCCTAAGAATTGAAAGGGCGGTACGGTATACGAACGAGAGTGATTTTGGCTTGAATGGATAAGATTAGGTAGTGAGAAAGGCATGACAGAGAGATTTTCGATTTAAGGACGAAGGATTCGATGAGGCGCGGCAATATGAGTAGCCAATGGTTAAATGAAAAAATGGTAATATGAGTAGCAAAGAATTTTGATGGAGCCGCCATTGCGACGGATGTAAGCACGATAATCGTGGCCGAGAGGAAGATTGATCTCGCATGCAAAATGTTAGTCTCTACAAATCTGTAGCTTGTAATATGACTAAATAAAGTGATTAGAGTAGATATATCAAATAAACGATAAAAGTAAACATGATGCAATTTCCCATATCGACAATGATGTTTGCCATAAGACTATGAAAATGATGTCTTAGGCTATGATGTCTAGGGACATGATACGCAAAAATTATATCCTCAGGTCATGAAAATGTTGTCTGCGGGCCATGAAAAATGATGCCTTTAGACTATGACACCTTTGGATCATGATAAGTAGAAAGTAAATCCTTAGGCCATGATATGATGTCCGCAGGCCATGAAAGATGCCTTTAGACCATGATGCCTTCAAAAAAAAAGTAATGAGTAAAGAAAGCGTATCTGTAATTCAGGCATCTGTTGATACTTGTATCTTGATTGGAGTTTATTCGGGCATATGCAATTCCCGAGCACAATCCAATCTTCGGGCTCATGTAATATTGGGCACAATGTAATTCTCGAGCACATGCAATATCAGACACAATGTAATTCTCGGGCATGTGCAAATCGGGCACAATGCAATTATCACGCACATGCAATATTGTGCACAATGCAATTCTCGGGCACAATGCAATCTTCGAGCACATGCAATGATGCGATTCTCTGGCACATGCAATATCGGGCATAATGCAATCTTTGGGCACATGTAATGTCGGGCACAATGCAATCTTCGGGCACATGAAATATCAGGCACAATGTAATTCTCAAGCACATGCAATATCGGGCACAATGCAATCTCAGGCTCAATGCCGTCTTCGGGCATATGCAGTCATCGAGCACAATGCAATCTTCGAGCTCATGTAATATCGGGCACATGTAATTCTCGGGCTCAATGTCGTCTTCGGGCATATGCAGTCATCGAGCTCAATGCAGTCTCGGGCACAATGTAAATCTTCGAGCACATGCATAATAGTCGATTGAGGCATAAAATATCTTGGACCTTCGCCTTGTTAGAAGGGTCGAGTGTCGTTTGTTGATAATCTTTGAGTTCAGAATATTTAGCTTTGACCCTTCATCCTATTGTAAGGAGTAGGTGCAGTTGAAAAGTTGATTTGTCGGGCTTGATATGGAGTAGTTTGATCCTTTTGTCTGATTGGAAGGGTAGCGTACCATTAATCGGCGATTGTCGGGTTCAAAATAGCTTGGTCCTTTTATCTTGCCAGAAGGATAGGGCGCCGTTTATTAGCGATTTGGGCTCAGTGTAGAGTAGTTTGGTCTTTCACCTTGTTGGAAGGGCAGTGTGCCATTTGTTGGCGATTTTTGAGCTTTGAATAATGTAGTTTGATCATTCTTCCTATTGGAAGGAAGGAATGCCATTGATTAGCGATTTTTTGGATATAGCGGCACATTGATCCTTCAAGTGGTGTTGAAGTTTCTTCTTGTATAAGTACCTATCTTTTCTGCATTCAAAGAAAAAGAGTTAGTTTAAGGGGGATGTTGATCTGCTCCAACCGGTGTGCTCCCTTTGGCTTGCCATCCAGACCTTTCCGGGCATTTGCTTTGAAGAAAAATGTAAAATAGAAAAAAGTTTTGAAAATATTAGTTTGTAAAAGTAATGTTGAATCTTTGACCAAGGCATAGTTCTAGACTTTCCAACATCTGACTCAGTGACAAATCTGTTGTTCTGATCTTTACTGAAGATTGTAGCTTGATTGCTGTGAAGTTTTGAGATCCTCTCAAAAATTCTGCCCTAGTCTTGATTTGCAGAAAATGCTCATTTGAAGGAATTTTTGAGACCTCTCAAAAATTCTGCCCCAGTTAATGATTTGTGAGAAGAAATGCTTTTTTGAAGGAATTTTTGAGACCCTCTCAAAAATTCTGCCCCAGTTAATGATTTGCGAGAAGAAATGCTTTTTTGAAGGAATTTTTGAGTTCCTCTCAAAAATTTGCCCCAGTACCAAGATTTTGTATGAAGAATGCTCTTTGATGGAATTTTTGAGACCCTCTCAAAAATTCTACCCCAGTTACACAGTCAAAAGGGGAAAATGAATTTTTTATTATGATATGACCGAACTCCATAGAAGCGCCTACGTATCCCTTTTTAAATGGGAATCAGGTCTGATGTAGTTCCAAATACAGAGTAAAAGCGCATGAAACAAACTTAGATGTAATATCTCTTCACATCATCTGAATTGATATGTTTGGGCCAAACTTCTCCATCCATTTCTGCAAGTATGAGGGATCCACCTGTCAATACCCGAGAGACTATGTATGGTCCTTGCCAGTTTGGTGAGAATTTACCCTTTGCTTCATCTTGATTTGGGAAAATCCGCTTCAAAACCAGTTGCCCAAGTGAGAAGTGTCTGGGTCTAACCTTCTTGTTGAACGCTCTGGCCATTCTATTTTGATAGAGTTGACCATGACTAATGGCGTTATTTCTTCTTCCATCTATTAATGCCAGATTCTCCGCCCTAACTTGTATCCATTTAGCATCATCTAACTCTGCTTCCTGAATAATTCTTAGAGATGGTATCTGTACCTCAACAGGTATCACAGCTTCATTACCATATACCAGAAAATAAGGTGTGGTCCCAGTAGAGGTTCTGATAGTGGTACAATATCCCAACAATGCAAAAGGTAACTTTTCATGCCAATGTTTGTGATTATCGATCATCTTGCGCAATATCCTCTTGATGTTCTTGTTTGCAGCCTCGACAACTCCATTCATCTAAGGTCTATATGCGGTAGAATTTCGATGACTGATCTTGCACCTTTCACACAATGATCTCATCAAATCGCTGTTTAGGTTGGTTCCGTTATCAGTGATAATTGACTTGGGAATCCCGAACCTACAAATAATATTATTTTTGACAAAGTCATCTACAACCTTCTTTGTCACTGATTTGTGAGAGGTGGCTTTGAACCATTTGGTGAAGTAGTCGATTGCAACCAAAATGAATCTATGTTCATTGGATGCTGGTGGCTCGATTGGACCAATGACGTCCATGCCCCAGGATGCAAAGGGCCAAGGTGAACTAGTAACATAGAGTTCGTTGGGAGGAACTCGGATCATATCTGCGTGAGTCTGACATTGGTGACATTTTAGAACATAGCGAATGCATTCTGTCTCCATAGTTAGCCAAAAATATCACGATCTCAGGATCTTCCTTGACAATGTAAAACCATTCATGTGAGGACCACATGTTCCTGCATGTATCTCTTCAATCAGTCTGCTAGCTTCTCCATCTTCGACGCACCTTAGCAACCCCAAATCGGGAGTCCTTCTATAAAGGATTTCTCCACTTAGAAAGAATTGATTCGCTAACCTCCAAATTGTACGCTTTTGTACACTTGTTGCATCATCTGTATACTCACCGTTCTTCAAATATCCTTGAATGTCATTGTACCAAGGCTTTCCATCAGGCTCTTCCTCAACATGAAAACAATATGTTGGTTGCTCGTATATGTGGATGTAAATAGGATCAATGTAATTATGATCAGGATGTTGAATCATGGAAGACAAGGTGGCTAAGGCATCTACGAATTCATTTTGGATCCTTGGCACATGTTTGAATTCTACCTTGATGAATCTTTTGCACAACCTATGCACGCACTCCAAGTATGGTAACAACTTTCGATTCTTGGTGGCACATTCACCTCGAACTTGATGAATCAATAAGTCTGAATCTCATATTATCAACATTTCCTGGATATCCAAGTCGATAGCGCGTTGGAACCCCAATATACAAGCTTCATATTCAGCTATATTATTTGAGCATAGGAACCTGAGTTTGACTGATAACGGGTAATGTTGCCTAGTTGGTGTGATCAAAACAGCTCCGATGTCGGATCCGCTCAAGTTCTTGGCTCTATCAAAGAACATCCTCCAACCATCATATTCTTCAGAAATGCCTTCCCCGACAAAAGCTAATTCTTCATCTGGGAAGTAAGTCTTCAACGGTCTATAATCATCATCTACAAGGTTCTCCACCAAATGATCTGCTAATGCATGTGCCTTCACTGCCTTTTGTGTAACATACACTATGTCAAACTCGCTCAGTAATATATGCCATTTAGCCAGTTTACCTGTAGGCATGGGCTTTTGAAAGATATTCTTCATAGGATCCATCCTTGAAATCAGATAAGTAGTGTGCGATGAGAGGTAGTGTCGCAGCTTCTGGGCGACCCAAGTTACAGCACATAGAGAGTATCTAGCCTCATATGATGTAAACTTCTTAATCATGTAATATATCGCCTGCTCCTTCTTTCCAGTGTCATCATGTTGCCCTAAAATGCAGCTGAAAGCATTATCCAACATTGATATGTATAACAATAGTGGTCTACCAGATTCCGGTGGAACCAACACAGGTGGATTGGATAAGTAATCTTTGATTTTGTCAAAAGCTTGTTGACATTCGTCTGTCCATTTCACCGCAACATCCTTCTTCAACAACTTGAAGATATGCTCACAAATGACAGTAGACTGGGCTATGAAATGACTGATGTAATTTAGTCGTCCGAGGAAACTCATTACCTCTTTCTTACTCTTCGGTGGAGGTAGATCACAAATGGCTTTGATTTTCGATGGATCTAGTTCTATACCCCGAAGGCTGACAATGAAACCCAGAAGCTTTCCAGCTGGAACCCCAAAGACACATTTTGCAGGATTCAACTTCAAGTTATATTTGTGTAGCCTGGCAAAGAACTTTTGCAGATCATCTAGATGATTTGAACCCTTCTTTGATTTGATGATGACATCATCCACATAAACTTCAATTTCCTTGTGGATCATGTCGTGAAACAGAGTGGTCATTGCCCTCATGTATGTAGCTCCAGCATTCTTTAACCCGAAAGGCATTACCTTGTAGTTGTAAACACCCCACGGTGTGATGAATGCAGTCTTCTCAGCATCGTCCTTATGCATCTCAATTTGATGATAGCCAGCAAAGCAACCCACGAACAATTGTGTTTCATGCTTATCAAAGTTATCAATCAAGATGTGTATGTTGGGAAATGGAAACTTATCTTTGGGAGTAGCTTTGTTGAGATCCCGATAATCTATACAGACTCTTACCTTTCCGTCTTTCCTCGGCACTGGAATGACATATGCAAGCCAGGTTGGGTACTCCGTCACTTAAAGGATTCCAACATCTACTTGTTTTGATATTTCTTCCTTGATTTTCAAACTCAACTCAGGCTTGTATTTTCTCAGCTTCTGCTTCACAGGAGGACATGCTCGATCAGTAGGCAATCGATGAGCTACGATTGAAGTGCTTAACCCTATCATGTCTGCATAGGACCAAGCGAAGATATCCTTATTCTCCATGAGACACTCTGTATACTCTTTCTTGTCATCTTCCGTCATATGGATGCTTACTCGGGTCTCTTGTACCACTTCTGAATTTCCCAGATTTACCACCTCTGTTTCCACTAAATTTAGGTTGGGTTTTTCCTCAAATTCCTCAACCTCTCTGATTAACTCCTCAGGGACCTTACTTTCTTCGACTTCCTCTAAGTCATTAATGTTAAGCTGTGTAGTCTCATTATATGCCATAGTCTCAGATTCAACATTTTTATAATAGATATTGCTGGAAGAAAGAATAACGCACAAATAAATATAAGATATTAAATAGATGGGAAAAGAACTTTATTGATTAAAACTCAAGAGCTTCATAAAACTAGTATTTGTAAACAATAACATAGAACTAGAATTTAAAACTGTTTATTGAAAACTTTTTAAAACAAAAAAATTGATAGAAAACTTCTTCCAAGTTACCCAGATGCCCGACGAGGTCTGGATGGAGTTGAGGTCCAAATGTTGATGTTGATCCCTACTTCACTGTCTCCTCTAGGGCCCCCTTTCTCCTTCTCGTTGATCACGACATTGCAAACTTTCCCTTCTTCCTTGGTTAGAGATAAAACATTTCATGTCTTCTAAAAGCTTGTCAGTGATGCCACCCATGAAACCTGCTGATTGAAATGATTGGTGCAACGGTGGTATGGGTTTCTTCAATGGATAGTAGTACCCATATCTAGGTGGCTACCAATCAAGCCACTCCTCAGTAGTATATTTGTATCTCAAGCCGAAAGATTGGCTCCCAAACCTTTCCCGGGCTCAAAACCAAACCAGGCCATCATATCTATGATCTTCTGGCTAAACTAAGGTTGCAATTCAATTTTGCCAACAAGCTCAATTGTATAGTACATCTCACCGTCTAGATGACCCCTTTCTTCTATCGCATATACAAGATGTCCCTTTTCCCCATGGACTACAACCTCTTCATGATCCCATTCAAACATCAAGCATTGATGAAGAGTAGAGGGAACTGCTCAAGCAATATGAATCCAAGGATGACCCCATAGTAATTTATATGAGGATGGAATGTCTAAAACCTGGAAAGCTATTGGGAAAGTAGCAGGACCAATGAGCATGTCCAAGGTTATTTCCCCAATAGTACCCCTCTGAGAGCCATCAAAAGCTCTCGCATTCATCTTCGAGGTTTGGATCTTTCCACTATCCACGCCTAGCCTTGTCAACGTGCTCAGAGGGCAGATATTCAAACCGGAGCCTGAATCAACCAAGGCTTTGGTGATTATCTTGTCCTGATATTGAGCTGAAATGTACAAAGACTTATTGTGGGCTGTTCCTTCAAGTGGCAACTCATCTTCGTGAAAAGATATTCGGTATGCCTCAAAAACCTGCCTGACCATTTGGGCTACCTCTCTATGAGTGATGCTAGATGAGACATAGGCTTCACCCAGGACCTTCAATAGAGCGTTTCGATGAGTTTCGGAAGATTGAAGCAATGACAAGATTGATATTTGGGAAGGGGTTTTACTCAATTTATCAACAATAGAGTACTCTTTAGCTTGTGCCTTCTTCCAGATACCATGATCTTCAAACTCTGCAATTGGTGCCTTGGACTTTCTGGAACTACCTTGAACCAAATTTTCTGAAGTGTAAATTCTTCTAGATCTAGTCACTCATGCTGCAGTGTCTGCTTCTTCCACTTTTGCCTTTCCCTTTCCATAATCCCATGGTACAGCATGTGTATCAAATTGAGGAGGAGGAGGAGCTCTGATGACGTTGAATAGGGGCTTGGGCATGGAAACCTCAACCTCAAACGGAGCACACCTTTACACTACCAATGGAGTCTGGGCGGTAACAGTCATTGATTCTTCTGGCTCAAGGACCCAAATGGATTTCTCCCAATCTGAGGTATCATCAACATCTACCATGTTCACTTGATGGTTAGGCAGAGAGTTGTTTGCAACATTTGGTGCTGGATCTTTGAGTTGGATGGCCTTAGTATCAATTAGCATTTGAACCTTATCTTTCAGGACTCTGCAAACTTGGTAGTGTGACTTTTCATCCCAGAATGGTAGGCACAAACCTTGTTAGGGTCATACCATTTTGTGCGGACATCCACAGGCAATGCAGGAACTGGGGTGACATAGCCAGCCTATTTCAGTCTCTCATAAAGCTGGGCTATGGGCTCAGCCAGAGGTGTATAGTTATTTGCAGGTCTTCTTTCATATGGAGGTCTGTTTCGGTAGTTCTGTGTTTGAGTGTGTAGTGGAGTTTGGAAGTATGTTGGCTAGGCATTATAGACGGGATATGAAGCTTGTTGATATTGAGGAGGAGCACTTTGGTAATATACTGGCATGGGATGGGGAGATATAGGTGGTGGAGCTGAAGGATATGGAGTTTGAGAATATGGAGATAGAGATGAGGTTGTTGCTTGGTACTTATAAGGGGTTCTGGTTCCCTGAGCCATCATGACCGAACCTGTTTTCTTCTGGTTTTCTGCCATTCCACCAGATTACAGAGCTTTGTTGGTGGCTTGTAAGGCCTCTAGGTTGATGGTAGTCCCATTTTTTATGCTTTCTTCAATTCTTTCGCCTAATTTGATAATTTAAGCGAAACTCTTCTCAGCTACAAGCATAATCCTGTCATAATATTGTGGTTCTTGAGCATAGATGAAGTAGTCTTTCATCTGAGATTCTTCCATGGGAGGTCTGGCCCTGGCTGCCTCAGACCTCCATCTTATGGCGTAATCCCTGAAGGACTCACTGGGCTTTTTCTTCAGGTTTTGGATGTAGAACCAGTTAGGTGAATTTTCTACATTAAATCCAAACCTGTTCATGAAGTCTGTTGCTATGTCCACCCACTCAACCCATTTCCGAGGGTCTTGTTCAATATACCCTGATAGAGCCTCCCAAGTGAGACTCCTCATAAATAACTTCATGAGTATCTTCTCATCTCTCCCCACCCTTACAAGCTTGTCACAGTACATTCGCAGGTGGGCTTTGGGATCTCCAATGCCATTAAACATTTCAAACTTTGGAAGTTTGTATCCTTCAGGCAGTTCTACGTTGGGGTGCATACACAAATCCTCGTAGCTTAGTCCTCCCAACCTCTTGCTTCCTTCCACATGCTACACCCTGTTGGCCAAGCTATCTAATCTCTCGATCAGGTTTTTTATCAGAATGTCCTTTTGGGAGGACTATGATTCATGGTAGTTGTCAAGGGGGCAGTTTCCACATAGATGCAGTTGAGGTTGTTATTTCCGGGAGTATATGAAGGATTTGCATTTGTAATTGGTTCTGGAATGGTTGGTTTAGTTTGTTGGTGATAGTGGTAAAATGGGATTTGGGTATTTTGGGCATTAACTGGCGGGAAGATATTTGAATGAGTGGGTTCAGGTTGGGATACATTGGTTGGAGGATTGTTTGTCATGGTTGTTTGGTTAAAGTGAGGAGGATTGTCTATATTTTCGCCAAACTGTGTTTCAAGAGAAATAGACAAGCGCTACTTCTTCTTCCAAATCTAAAATTTTGCGCTAAAGCCTAAAGACGAGGTCACTTGGAAGTTTCCCTCCCTCGGAAGTTTCTACTCTTTCGTTACTGCTGTTGTTGTCAACCATTTTACCCTTGTCTCTATAGTCCGTTCTTTGAGGAGGAGGAGGAGAATGAGGGGTCCCTTTCGATCGTGTATGTGCTAGAATGAAGGACAGATCAACCTTAGGAATGAGAAAAACAATGGAGTCAACAGAAAACAGTGTTAGGGGATTAGAACAAATAATAATAATAATAACACATTGTTTGAAATAAGCGCCCTAGATGCAAAAGGACCTCGTTGAGCCAGAGGTAGGCCTAAGACGACATATAAGTGATACATAATGATTAAATCAAGCCTTATTTGCCAATTGGAGTTTAGAGTTAGAGAAAGAAAACGATCTTCATATATTGAATAATTTCAATTTATTACATCAGACTAGAGCAAAACTAGAAATAAACTAAAGGGCTAGGGATAACATGGGGAAATAAAAATCCTAAAAATAAACAGGGTCAATGCTGGTCTCCAATGTTAGGCACAATCTATTGCCTCATTTCTGGAGTGATCTCATAGTCGCGGTTGATGAGGTTGCGAGCCCATCTTCTTTCCTTTTCATCAACAAAACCTGGAAGGCCTTCTTCGCTCAAATCTGCATGCTCTGCGTCCTCCAAAAGCCACACATAATACTCTAGTGTGCAGAAAGGTCTATGCTCTCGAACATCAATAGTTACTACTCTTTCCCACCTTCGCAGTATGGTGCCCACTTGTGGTATTTCTGGCCCAAAATCATACCCATATTGTCCCATATGGGATCACAGAGGTATCATTTGGATTTGACTAAACTGTTGAAGGACTTCGAGTGGTGTGTGTGGTTGCACACCATTTAAACCAATGAGCTCGATAAAGTAGAGCTCATTACCTCTTATAATGACACGACGAGGCTTCAACCAATAGTATTTCTATTGAATGTTGATGGTTGAACGTTCTCTCAAGTACACAAACCAGTCCTCTGTTCCCACAGGGGAAACAAAATATTTCATCCTTGAGGTATGATTGATGATTTTATTTCCCATAGTCCTTCTAATAATATCTACCAAATTAGCCCTTTGATAGAAATGCTCAACAGCCCAGAGTTGCAATAGAAAATTACACCCTTCGAAATACCTTTTGCCTTTGGTACACTTGGTCAGTGCCCTTATAATTTCTACCAGTATCATGGGAACTAGTCTTTCCGCCTCAAGCCATCATACGGACCACATAACTTAGGATAGTGTGTATTTTTCCTCCTTCCCTAGGAAAAACTAATGAGACTAACAGTGCGACAACAAATGCATTAAGACGGTATCTTTCCCATTTCGCAGGAGAGCAAGCGAATTCTCTGTGAAAGTTTTCATGGCCTTCCTCGTCCCCAAAATGTGAGTATAGGAACTCTAAGGAGATCCATCCTTCTTTTAGACAGAGTAAGCTCGGATTATGAAGCATGCCCATTTGTATCAAAAAGGACCTTGGTGTTGGCTTGTGTGGTACAATCATTTCACAATCTTTGTAAGGGAAACCAAGAAACCCACCAATATCTTCAATTGCTGGGGTTAGTTCAAAGTCCCTAAATTTGAATACTAACCTCTCGGAATCCCAAAATTTCAGCAATGCCTTGATCAAGTGACGGTCATACACGACGGAGATTAAGGCAGTAAGGCCACCCAACAATTCTTTTGCCTCTAACTCTCGACTCCTTTCACTATCTTTCCACCAAAACTTCAGGGGAGGATTCACTTTGACCACCATTTGTGTGTTGGGAAAATGAGGATAGGCCATGACTCTGCAAACAAACAACAAACAAAATCTAAACTCAATGTTGGCAAAATTTGTCTTGATTTAATTATTATGACCACATTGACACATAATTATGCAATTTGTCTAAAGGGTGTTGGGGCACTTTAGACGATAAGGTGGCTACTAATCATGCGGATTGACACCAAGGGTCAAACTGCCTATGACTTATGCAACATGTATGACCTAACTAAGATTTCTTAGAGTTGGCTTGACATAGACTTGAAAGGGATTCTATGTGAGAAAGCTCGTGGTTTTCCAGTAGTAAAACTATCCGTTCCGTCCATGCATATGCCGACTCTCTATAATTGGGTATTTGAAGAGAATTAGAGTAGTTGTGAGAGGTGCAAAAGCACAACATCACAGTAACCAAATAAAAAAGGAAGAGGGTCCCAATTGGGGGAAGTATGAGCATAATGACAATTTATCAAAGCAGTAACATTTAGCACTTCGGTGGAAGCAGTAACACATAGGCAGTTTTATGAAAAACGGTAAATAAATAAACAAGTAAATAAATGCATACATAAATAAAATGAAATAAACATACAAACACATTGGAGAATTAAGCAAATAAGGAAAGAGGGTATGAGGTTAAGCATACAAGTAAACAAATAAGGGAAAAAAGGAAAGGGCGAAACATGGAAATAAACAATAAGGAAGAAGAAAAAGAAAAGGAACATGGAAGACATACAATAAATGAGGAAACAAATAGATAGGGAAAAGTAATAGCATGCTAATAACCCAAACAACAATAAAATAACCAAGTAAACCCCACATAAGAATGAAACACGTAATGGTTAGAACCTAATGTCCCCAGCGGAGTCGTCATTCTGTTGCGCCCCGTTTTTCTCAAAAATAGTTTTGGTGCACGACCTAACAACTCTTTTGGGCTTTTGAAAAAATTGAAGAGTCATCACCTAACGAATTAAGTCACGTTAGGGCACCTATATAACCAAGCTAAATCTAACTAAGGTCAATGAACCAGAGATTAGGGTAAGGGTTCAAATTACCTCGAGGGGAAGGTGTTAGGCATCCCTCGAGATCCACAAATATGAGTCTTGATCGTATCTCATGCAATTTGTGTGGGGGTTACAAGTAGCAATTAAAGTCACTTCATTTATTGGTTGTTTATTAAACATGATTGCTAGGTGATCACTATCATTAAACAATTAATATCATTTTATTTATTTATTTAATCGATTAAACATGCAAAACTAAGCGATAACATTAAATATATATATTGAACATGAAACAATTTATAGAAGATAAATGAGAAGACAGAACTTACACAATCAAATAGGATAATCAAATTTCATTTTTTATTAAACTACCCCAAATAAATAAAATTATTATAAACATATAAAAGGGAGAAGGAAAGGGAGATTTTGAAGGACTTTGTGGATCAGCACTCGACTTTTCTTTATTTCGGTCCGCTTCTCGTAGGGACAGACAAAACCAAGGTTTGTCTTTAAGACCGAGTCGATATCATCATTTCCATAGGGCCTAAACTACCCCTACCCCACCATCACATGCTTTTCGTCTCTTAAAGGTACCTATCATCCCCGCTTAAGGTCCAAGAAGCATTGTACTACTTGTTCGAGGTTTTAGACTAAAAATAAAATAGAGGTTCCTAATAAGCCCACCAAGACACCAAGTCAAACAAATAGAACATCCATTTAGCATGTATAGTCTCAAGTTGTCCTCTAAGTTTTAATTAACATGCTTGCAAACACATATATTGTGAAAATGTCATATGCAAAGTGTGTGGATACGAACAAGTAAACACGTGTTAAAATACCAATTAAAGAGGGTAGAAAATAATGACATAACAAATTTTATTTATTTGATTTTAAAATAACAGAACAGTGTCCACACATGCAGAATTATTTAAAACAGTAGCAGATTTATTTATTATTATAAAAATTAATCAGTAGATGATTTTAGTCATGACAAACACGTAGCAAATGCAGAAACAGTAGAAGATTTAATATTGATACAAAAGAAAAAATTAATTTTGAGTGACAACACAAGTCAGGAGCAGCTTTTAGTTCAAAAATATTATTATGCTGATTCCATTCTTTAAAATGCAGGAAGATATTAACCACTAATAATACAGGGAACATGCAAATAATCAGTAGCTGATTTTAAGCGGTAAAACAATGCATAAATTAATTAATCCAAGCAAGATTTAATCGGGGCAGCAAGTGGTAGATGCAAAAAATTAATTTAGGTGGCAAAACAAGTATTCACGCAGAATGGATTGATTTTAAGTAGCAGAAGAGCGTTTATATGCAGAAGATAACTTCGTCATGCAGATTGGGCAAGAGAAGATTTTATTTAAAACACTATTAGCATGCTTGGCAATTTATTATCTTATTTTAGTGTCAGAAAATAAATCCATTGCAGAACATTTTTAAAATAGGTTTATTTTAATTTTTAATTATGCTGAAAGTTATCTTCATTTTTTAACATGCTAAAAAATTACTAGTGGTCTATAGACATACTATCCAAGTTAATATGCTGATAAAATTTAAACTATTAATATGCTACAATTTATTAGCAACCTAAAGTTAATTAGATCTCAAATAGTTAACAAAATTAAGTTATTAAAACATGCTGAAATTATTTAAATTGATTAATTAGCATCGGTTTAATTAGTTGAATCCTATAGGCATGCTTTTCTAATGACAAACTAAATTTATGAAACATTTACAATCATTTGATTGACATACAAATATTCAATCCAATCCTACGGGCATTGCTTCTAAATATTCAATGTGAGACAAATTATTGAGAAAAGCATTTATTTATTTTATAGGTTTATACATTTTATTCAAAAGGAATGTGATTCATCAAACATGACAAGATAGATCAATATGTAAAAGTCACACAGTTCAAATATTATAATTATACTAGGGTATTACAAATATTTATTGGCTTATCTTAATTTGTAAAGTGAGCATCGAGAATGAATAGCCAATCACAAGTCATGCTTACAACTTACACGACATTTAAATACAAACAATATCATCTTTTATTTATTTGATTATTTTAGATGTAAAATGAGGAATGGACGGTCAATTAAATAAATTTCCTATAGGCATGCTCTCTAACAACAAATAACAATAAGGTAAACATGTAGCACTTAATCCCATCCCCGCTTAGGCGATCCCCAAATACATTTTATATATAGAGAGAGTTGGAGTTAATACAACAATTACAATACCAAATAAAAATGACACAATACAACTATAAGAATAAAACTAAATCCTGTCCGGAAACTCATCTCAAGCGACTCTTCATCACTAGAACTCGATAACCCCTGCTAACAAAGAAGCAATACAACACAAAAATAATAGAAGGGCTCTTAACATATTCATTTTAATAGAAACGGGCAAAAGGATATACTCATAATAAGTCAAGCATCGAATTACTCGAATAAATAGCAAACACCGAATATGACATCATGCACATACATCACAACATATAAAAAGGGAGAAGAGAACTAACTCGGATGCTTCCTTTTATTCATTCAAACACACAACAATATTCAAAATAATACAGAATGAAGATTAAACAAATGGGGGAACAACTAACCACTTAAGCAGAATATGTTTATGAGCAATGAAGTATTTAGCAAGATTTCCAAATCACAACAGCAACACAGCAAAAGAAAGCTACAAGTTTACCACAACGTCAACACGGTAACAAAGAGTATTTTTTATTAAAGCATGAAGTGAATTTCAGATTTTTTTCAAGTGTCAAAGGTGAGAGTGAGTTCTTTACTATTGTTCGAATGTCCGGATCCTTAAAATAATGAAAGGATGTCTCTTTTTATAGTTACGGAAAAGACAAGCATGGAAGGAAAGGATATTTTTTTTTAATTAAACAAGTTTTCCTTATTAGAAGAGGAATGAATCGATCTAATAACTTAATTTATGCTTTTTTTTTCCAAAATAACAAAGTTCCTAAATAAGGTAAAGGAATACAACCACTAAGATATCAACGGTCAAATAACATTAATTTTAAGACAGCCAAAATTTATGCACCAATCAAAATATTCACTTGTTCATGGATTACTATAAATATGACAAGTTAGAATCAGTCAAGACAAATGTTAAAGGAAAGCTAAATCAATTAAGGAAAAACCACCCATTAGTAATATGAAGAAAATATTTATGGGGACATAAATAATTATTAAATTAAAATCTTGCACAGTAAATCAAGCATATCTAAACAAATAGTCCAATATCTCGGCTTAACTTAAAGGATTTTGATGCATAATTGACTAATTTTAACAAATCAAGGAATCATTTAAAATTCCTAACTGCCAAATATGGGGATAGAGCTGACCAGCACAAATTCACGGCGACAAATCAGTAATGTAAAATATCAAGGAAAAACTAAATACCGATTCTAGGAAGAGCAAATACTATTCTCAATCAATAAGACTTGAATCACGATTTTTCCTATGTAGAAATTAAGTAAGGAAATTCACAAGCTAATAATTTACTATATAAATGAGGAGACTATGCAACCCATCATTTAGAGCACAACTACATTGCAGCCGGTATATTAAAACGATCTTCACTAGTCAAAGCTTGGCAGATCATGAACAAGAATTTGAACGAAGAAGTGCAATCTAAACTTGCTTTACTAAAATAATAAACTTATATGCAATAATCACACAAAAATGAAACAGCCAACAAAGCAAGAAAATATATGATACTCAAATTTCAACATGCTCATCTTAACTGAAAACCAACAAAGAAAATAAAATATACGGCCTTTAGAATTAATCGAAAACTTACTCAGATGGATCTGTTAAGATCCATCTTTTAACAAACTCAAAATCTTAGAAAAGTATCATCGGAATCCACCGCATGACTGAAATTCCAAACCGAAGCAACATCATTTTATTATTGCTGTTTTCCTCGAACCCGCCGGAGAAGCAAAAGGGACGCCGACGTTGGAGTGCTGCTGGCCGTCGGAGCTGCTGCCAGCGATGGAGGCTCGTTGCTGGTTCTCGTCTGGCTGCTCGATGTTGTTGCTGCTTTCACCTTCATCGCCGGCTACCTAGAGAGTAGAGAGGAAGAGCAGCAGCCTCGATGCTGCTGCTGCTGGCGGAGAGATGAGAGAAAGGATAAGAGGCGAGGGGAGAGAGAGGGTCGCCGGTCAGAGAAAGCAAAGAGGGAGAATAGAGAGGTGGTGGCGGCTGAAGAGGGGAGGGAGAGAAGAATGAATGAATATGAATTAGGGATTTGGTCTCATTAGGTTAAAATAGGAAAGAGACCAAAGAACTGATCTCATCCGTTGACTTATTTTAAGATGAGAGGCCCAGATTAAAAGGATGATATTGATGATCAAGATTAAAAGATTTCATGATTTGGATTATGTTAAAATAGCTAGAATTGGAATAGACAAATGGCTATATTCGAAATAAAGGGCTAGAATTGGCATTAAAGAGTGGTTATTATTGAAATAAAATTGGAATTGAATAGGCTAGATTTTAAAGGAATGAGAATAAAATAGGCTAACATTTAAAAGATTTTGAGGAAATTTGAAGGAAAGCTATCCAATTAAAATACTACAAAATACTATAATTAAAATTACTTAAAAATTTTAAAACATTTGAATTATTTTGAGTTTTACTAATAATTTTAAAAATGAAAAGTATTTACAATAATTTTTATAAAGCACGCATACTAAATATATAATTTTTTAGACAAAATCGATTAAAATTTTAAACTCGACATATGTTTTAAAATTACGTATTTAATTGAATAGCATTTCCAAAATTTCTAAAGGTCGATCAAAATTGGGTGTCAACACCCCCTCAACCACTTCCAACCTAAGTTGTATTTATATCTTTGCTATGCTGAGCCATGGCACAACTACTAGAAGTCTGACCACCTCGGCCTATTTGAGCTCTGCCCTAACCTCCTATCAGAGGCGCTAGTCTTCTTGTCGGAACTAAATTACTATACTGGCCTTCTTTGAGTCTGCACAAGCACTATCATACATGGTGACCAGGGTCTACACAACCATAACAAGAACTCCGCGTGGAGAACTGCTGCAATGACCTAGAGAAAACTCTATAACCACCTCAACTGTGACCCATGGGAACTCTGACCCAAATTGTAGGGACAACGAGTTGTGTCTCCATCCTCGTATGTCTGCATAACTACATGAAATGGTCCTTGATACTAGAAGGAACCTCTCACGGGATTCTCTTAACACTATCGAATGGATGGAGAAGGACAATCCCCTAAAAAAATTGTGAATCTTCTCAATCTCATAAAAAATGATAGCCAGTGCATGTCTAGACAACTGGTAGAAATGAGCCTCGTACTCTACAATGGTAAGGCTATACTGCCTCAAGACCTCGAACCTCAACTTGATCTTTTCCCTCACACTCCAAAGGACAAAATGGTCATAGAACGAATGAGAGATCCTAGGTCACCGACGTAGATCTAGCCTATATAGATCCCAAAAACTCTCCATCACTTTGTAGCTAGCACACACGATTGGAATGTAGCATAGCAAACCCCATGAGAGTCAGCCAAACCAATGGTCTCGAGAAACTCTTACGACGTAGTGAAGAACTGATGTGCATCCTCATTCTTTCCACCCTTGAACTGAGTTGGATCCATCATTCTTAACTTCACATATCAGTGTTGCTTATCCTCAAACAATACCAACTAACAGTGCACCTTGAACTCCAACTCTAGGTAAATGATCACCCTCAACAATAGGACCCACTAGTCGTTTCCCATCAGACCCTGAACAACTAGAGCTTAAAGTTGATCTTGGGTATGATCCCCCACCCTAGTTTGAGAACACTCCAGTGTGCCTGTTGCACCCCACTATGAGTAAAACTTTAAAGCACACCCAACATCCTCAACAAAGTGTCCTGAAGTAACGTTAAAATAGTGTACTCAAGAGGGACCTATTCTTTTTTAACATGAATATCTGGCTCAAGAAAGGCACCTCTACCACAACCTCTCACTTGTGTCAACACTTGGGCACGTCCTATTCCCCTCGCTAGGGCTCTGCCCCTACCCCTACATGGGGTCTCAACAACCTCCTTGGGGAATGCTTCACTTAATTTACCACCAATAGTAGATCTGGTCCTAGCCATTTGTTAAAAGAACACACGATGACTCAGTCATATCAAAGGAAACCACACACGATACGAATAAAAATGAACAAAAAGAAACTTTCCCAATAATTTTTGTAGGCTCTCAAAAATAAGCAACAAATATCTCTGCACCGATCCTCGAGACTCTACTAGAATTGGCTTATACACACGTCAAACCTATGAACCTGAGGCTTTGATACTATTTGTCAGGACCCAAAAATTAGGCATGATAGGACCTGTCTTATCCCACTAAGATGAGTCAGCCTATACAAATCTTGAAAAGGTAAATACGAAAGTAAGAACAGAGTAAAGAACTAAACATAACATAATTATGTTGAAATCATAATATAACTCAAATGCCCCTAAAATCTAGTGTCACTAGTACAAGCCTCTAAGTATTACAATAGATCAAAAGAAAAACAACTCTGAATATCTTTGTATCTAGAACAAAACAAGGACATAATGAAAAAGCAAGTGATATTTGCCGAGATAAAAAGTAGCTACCTCACAAACTCCCAAACCAAATCTAAAACGAAGATGAGAAATGGTGATCAAGATGATCAGGACTCGTAACCTACACAAGTGTAGAAAACAAAATAATGAGTACAAACCAACAACGATACTCAACAAATATCCTACTAACCCTAAATAAAGCAATATAAGAACATAAGTACTCCCAATAGTTCATTCGAACCTCCACATATTACAACTTGCATAGAAATCATACCAACTCAACCTAACAATTCACCATTCAGATAGAACATGACATATATAATTACATCACAAAATGCACCTCAACATATGTAGATTATCATCACACTATTTAATATTCAAATAACAACAATGGGTATGACAAATCACTCATAATATCAAAGAACAATATTGATGTGCAATGAAATGAAGTGGAATGTCATATAGAGTGATGCATGTCTATCCTAGAAATACACACTCGTTGAGACTCAGGACGGGACCCATGAGGGACTTACAAGGTCCATGTATCCACTGTAACCATTTTCTTTTGGCATAAACATCAGTTACTCAAACCATTTCCCTTCAGCATCGCCATAACCATTTCCCTTCGGCATCGCCAAAACCATTTACCTTCGGTGTCACCAGAATAATTTTCCTTTGAATCGCCAGAACCATTTCCCTTCAGCATAAACATCAATCAGCGAAATCATTTTCATTCGACATCACCAGAACCATTTCCCTTCGATATTAACATTAATCTAATTCTAATCACAACATTTCAGAATTAATGCAAATAAGCATGTTCACACAAATAATGAGAAAATGGTAAATTCCATTTCAACACACAATCCATGACACATCATCAATAGTGAATCAATATAATTGTTCAAATCATCCTGTACACATCATACAATACTAGAACAACAAATTTATTTTTATCCCACTTCATTATCATTAGAGTTCAATCAACATTTACAAGTGAACATGAATCATAAAACCTTTCAGCAATTCCCATTTCTCCCAAACATACACAATAAGGCATACAAAGTTCAATACACTTAACAAAGTTCAAGAGGTCCACTTGCCTTAAAAGCGATAGAAATTAACTCAGTACTATTGACTTCCTCTTACGGCAAGTCTCCAAATATAAAATATCTAATAAAATAAGAATTTCCAATAAGAAATCATAAACAACAACACCCATAAAGGTGATTTTAGAAACTAGGTCCAAATCAATCCAAAAAGTCAATCTTGAGGACTAGGATTAAATCTTGAATTTTGTATTAAATTATGATACCCAAAAATTTAGAACTCATTATCGAAAACCTCATCAAAAAACAAGTTGAAATCAAGCTTAAATCGTCATTTTTCTTAAAATCCAAGTTCTTGAGAAAATCCACAAAGTTTGAGTTCAATATTAGCTATTAGGTAAGAAAATCTTGAAACAAATAATGGGTAATAAAGATGGAAAGTTAAAGATCGTTACCCAATCAAAGAATCTCAAAAAACCACTTTAAAATTTCCTTTTACGTGCTTCCAAAGTTTAAAAATACAAAAATGGGATGAAACCTCAATTTCGAAAAAAGAATTCTGTCCATATCACTTTTTCTCTTCGTAATCTCAACATCAAATCTGGCGATCATGATGAGTAATATTGCTCAACTCATTAATTTATCATCGCGATTACAACATGGCTACATGATCGCAATGCTCAAGACTCTATTACTACACAATTGCGATATTCTCGATGCGATTGCAAATATTAGACCAAATATCTATGCGATCTCAACCAAGATCCCCACGATAGTGAAGAAGACTTAACATGCATCAGAAAAACAACATCAACAAATATTAGGACTCACTAATAATCACTGAATGGACCCTTAGGATTCATTCGAAATCCAGTACACAAACTAAATATGTTACCCAACTAAAGTTGACATTCATGACTCAATAGAACCGTCAGATTATATATTTGAGGTATCCTTGACCCGGAACATGTTAAAGTCACAATAAACAAACTTCAACTCGAACTGTCCTAAGAATTTCTAAAAATTCAATCAAGACCTCACCTAGACCTAAAATTATCCTCCGAATCCAAAGGTGTCTTCTGAAATTCCAATCCGAGTGTCAAAAATCTGAACATTAACCAAAGTCAACACACAGACTAAACTAAAACTTCCAACTTAAGGATTCTAATCCATGTAGAGACTTTGAAACTAAAAATGGCAACAAACCTAGGCCAAATTTTACATTCTAGAACTCATAAGATTCCATTCCTAGAGTCGTTGCCCTAGTTTTTTCCCAAACCACTTTTAACAACTTAAAGTGTCCAAAAATTCTAAATCTTTCGAAAATCCCAACTTTTCTATCTAATTTTGAAACCAACTTTGTAACTTGATCAAACATGACACAGGGCAATTATCAAGATGGATAAAGTGGTAATTTTCTAAAAGTTCCCAAAAATGATCTTCTGGGTCATTACACTATAGGAATCTATTGGTGAAGAAGGATCCATTATGAAGTTTCCACCGAATAATTAAGTTAAGTGTAGACCTCATTCCTCGTAGGATCAACCCTAACTTATGTTAGGTTCTTTATTTGAATAATGACTGCTTATACTTCTTTTGGGAGGTATAATTTTGCCTTATCAAATTTTGGCGCCGTTGTTGTGGAATAAGACATTTAGATTAGAGTGTGTTATTGGATTGATAGTCATTATTTCCTAATTTATATTTTCTTTCTTTTTTTCTTATAGTTTGAGTTCTAAGTATATTCCAAGTACATGGAGTCCAGGCATTCCCTTGACCCTATTAAATCTAGAGCTCAACAAAACTCTTCAGTGAATATCTAACATCAGATGTGGACAAAATCTAGAGCAATCCAATCAGAATATAACAAGAGGGTAACCATGAGGATCAATAACAAGGTGTAGAAGAGGTACATGGAAACAACTAGAACAACCCATTTAATAGTGCAAGATCAACCTCCACCTAGAGCAAGACCAACAATTGATATGCAAAATAATTACAGGGTTGATGGTGATGTTGTTGGAACAACGAGTGCCATCGTTGTACGTTCACTACCACCTGAATCGACATTCTTTATCACTAGTAGCTTGATGTAGATGCTTACATCTAGAGGCTTATTTGCTGGTCCACCATTTGAACCCCCAATGCCCATCTAAGCAAAGTTACCAACATTTGTAAGAGCATCATGGGGAGGCCATACTTAGACATGGATGCCATTAGGTTACGTGTGTCCTCATAATCATTAACTACTGATGTAATTGTGTGGCTATCTAACCTTTCATATAACTTGATTACCAAATGGGATTAGTTTCACAGGGTGATCCTTGAAAATACATCTCATTGTCAAAGAAGCTGAAGTTGAAGGCCAGAATTAACAACTTTGTGCAGCTACATGGAGAGTAGGTGACTACTGCATTAGAGTGATTTACAAGTTATTTGATAAGTGTACCAAACCACTTTTCAAATGATTAGTCACTCAAAGAATTCTTTATAGAGCATTGGATAATAATGGTAAAGCTATGGCAGATACTATCCTGGGAGGACTATTCAGAGCAAACACATTTTAGCAAGTCACAGAGAAACTTGAAAGAGTAGCCAAAAAAATAAAGCATGGTGCACTAGAGGAACATACACTTCAAGGAGTATTTTTGCAGTAAATTATATTAAAAAATATAGTGGATGATGATATGCATCAAGAAGTGGCACATTTACGAACAAAGGTTTTGTTGATGTTGGAACACTTAATGTGCTGGTGCAAAAAAAAATTAATGCAGTCAACTACCAAAGTGGAACGCCACCATAAGATGACTATTGATATAAAGAGGATGCATACTATGTGAATGAGTAGATTGGGGGATTTCTGGAGTAACACCCAAGCATCCAATAAGGATTCTTGGAGCCAAGGTCAAGGAAGTCAAGGTTGGAACTTTAATCGGCACAACAACTACAATCGAAAAGGCAACTATAATTGTGATGGAAACTACAATCGTGACAACAATTACAACAAGAATGGGTTATAATGACAAAAATTGGGGCCATGATAGAGAAGGGAAATTGGGATAGAAGAGAGAACAATAGAACTGACAAGGGTGGTCTATATGTTCCACCAGGCAATCGATGTGGAGGATCAAGTTTGTCAAGAAGTGAGGACATATTGTCCAAGATGATTAAAAAGTTTGACTCAACATATGATAATATCAAAGAGATGTGCAATGATATATCAAGCATAGGTCAAAAGTAGATTCACATGTGGTATCTATTAAACAGATCGAGTAACAATTGAGTCAACTTTCTTCATTCGTGAATCCTACGCAATACAATGCAAAATCCAAAGAATGATGGGTATTGCATGCCAGTCACTACATGAGGTAGAATGTCTAATAATCGAGTTTTATATGACAATATTAGTTTTAAATTCAAAGGAACACGAAGAGGCTGAATTTGAATGAGTGGAGAAAACCAAAGATCAAATCGAGAAAGAAGAGGAAGCCACTCAAAAGATAATTTTGATGCCCTGACCTTCTTCTCTATTTCCCAAAAGATTAGTCAAAAGAAACTGAGGAAGGTAAATATCATAAGTTCATCTTGATGTTGCAGCAACACTCAATCAATGTCTCCTTGATTGAAGCACCAGAAAAAATGTCGGCCTATGCTAATTTAACACCTCAAAATATGGAAAAGTGAGAAAATAAAATTTTAGGTTGTAAGATCTATCTACGGTTCCCATCTACGGACCGTAGAAGCTTCTACAGGCTGTAGATGACAACCGTAGGAAGTGGGAAAATAATATTTTTAAAATAAGTCCTAATATCTTTTTTACGGTTCACCGGGATGGTTCATCATTCCATGTACGAGTCGTAGATAGGTTTCATAGGTGACTGCCAGAGTTAGTGGAATTTTAAAGCTTAAAGTGGTTTTCTACGATTATCATGTACGGTCTATAGGAAGACCTACGAGCCGTACATGGGATCCATCAAAAGTTGGCCAAATTAAGAGTCTCTGATCATTTTTATGGTTGACCAATATAATCTTTAATAGTAGGTCCAAACCATAGGAATGGGTTGACAGTTATTTTTAAGGGCTTTTAAGTCTTTTCCCTAGTTGATTAATGCCTAAACTAGGTCGTTTTAGTCATACGCCTATGCCCTATATAAGTCTTCTAAGCATAAAAAGTACCCATTCTAAAATTCTCAAATTCCCTCCAAGATCACCCCCAAATTTCTCTCAATATCTAAGGAAGGAGAAATGTCACGATCCAAGGTACCCCTTAGGCGTAACATGGCGTATAGGACCCCGAGAGGCCCCATACAAGTCACTTAGCATTCGTAACATAAGAAATAAAACCAAAAGAGATAAATAAATACATTTCAAGTCCAAAAGTTTTATAAAAGTAAAGCGGAAATCTAAACACTTGTCTCATTAGCCATCTAGTACATAAGAATGAAATTTGGGCCTAGCCCATACATCATGTCCAAAACTGAAAACAAGAAAGAAAACTAAAATCAATGAAGATCGGTACTTGAAGCATGAAGACTCACCAATGCTCAAAATCTCTCAAATCAACCTCTAACCACGCAACTGAGAACCCTGACTGTCGGACCCTACATTTGGGGAAATGTAGGCAAGAGAATGCGTTAGTACAAAATATGTACCAAGTATGATAGATGTGCATATAAACATTTAAATTATGCTAAAATAGGACACTATATGACATGCAATGACCAAACTAAAGCGTGATATAAAAGGGTTAGAAAACATGAGTCGTAAAACATGGTCAATGCAAACTAACATCTTCGAGTTCTTTGAAAACATGCGAGATACTTCTTGAAGTAACCTTAGTTCATTATTATTTTGGGAATTAGCCTTAACCGACATAAGACCATGTGAGCTATAACATGATCCCCGGTGTCTCCCACACGGAAAAGGGTTGTTCTACTTGCCAAGCTAAGGACCATGAACTTCTAGCTTAAGTGGATCCACTAGCTAATGTCTATCTAGAAAATCATCCTGTGGGGGCACATTGGTAAGGGATAAGGAGATTGCTTCTAGAAACCCGATCTCTACTCACGGGAGAGCTTCCCTCTCAATATCCTCTTGATGCTAAGCATATATCCCACATAATAGCCATTTTCTTACTTGTTCTCATTATCTATGGAAGGGAACGTCATCTTGCCAATCCAAGCTAGGTCGTAAGTCATCCATGGAAAGGTATCATTCAACAACCAATCCAAGCTAGGTTCCATTAGGATAGCTCTTTATATTTGATTCATTTAAGTGAGAAGACCTTTCAACATTAGAATCCTTACTATGTGAGAAAACATTTCACAATAATACTTTCATGTGTATATGAGAAAATCCTTTCAACAGCACAACAAATACATTATCATTGATACTTAACTAGCAAATCATCCTTAACACATTTACATATATTTCATAAGAACATGCTTAATTTCATAAACTCTTCATTCATAATCCAAAACCCACATCATATCATCATAATTTGGAAAACATGGGAATTACATGGGTTCATGGGGAATCATCTTAAAACCATAGAATTTCATCAATTCATGCATAAGAGATCATAATTCCATCAATTTAATCAATAATAAAGAGAACCCATAATGTAGAAGAAAAACCCTAACTCAATTAGGGATTTCTAACTTTGAAAATAAGAGAATTTGGGAACTCCATGAATGGAAGGAATCCATAGATGAAAACTATCATACCTTAATGCCAAAATATTTCCTTCAATGGTGGAATTGGAGGCTTAACTTGAAACCCTAGGTGGATCTCTTCATCTTCAAGCTTTCTAGAGAGAGAAATATTTTGAGAGGTCTTCTTTTGAGAATTTGAGAGAATGATTTTCAATTGGGAAATTTTGGAGTTAAAACTCTTATATAGGGGTTTTGGTGAAGGGTGAAACAACATAGTATTAGGCTAGACAAATTAGGAAAAAACCCAACAGCCCCTAATAATTTAACTGCCGACCTAGACGATGATTACGACCTATGAACCATGCTTTGATCGACGGTCCATCCTGTTTGTTCTTTGTTTGGATCAAAGACCACTAATTTTTGTCCTCCAATGATAGGACCCACCCACGGACCGTGGTCCAGTCGACGGATTGTGGGTTCCAACTGTGGTTCTCCATTTTTGACCTAGGACTCATCTACGGAACCTATCTACGGCTCGTGCATTGAACTGCGGACCATCCTAGTGAACAATTGAAGAAGTAATGAAACTTGAGATTTAAGAGAAACTGACTGGCTAACCCAGGAACACCACCTACAGTCTGTGGGTCATTCCATGAGCTGTGGATGGCCGCCGTCTACATGGAACCAAATTCTAAAAAAAACTGAAAGTTTTACCCTATTTGAAATCTGAGCTGTTACAAGAAAAATAGGGTTTTGCTTGAATAGATACAATTCACCATTGATTTTGAGCATTGATTTTGAGGTATGATAATTTTTTTCCTATGGAATCCTTTCGTCCATAGGGTTCCTAAATTCTCTAATTTTACAAGTTATATTCTCTTATCAAAGTTAAGGTTTTATTCAATCTTCATGGGTTCTTTTCAATTATGATCCAATTGATTGTTTTCTATCCTTTTATGCATGAATTGAAGTAATTACATGTTTTTAAGTTGATTTCACATGAACCCATGAATGATCTATGATTTCTAGATTATGATCATATGATGAGGCTTATGAACTATGAAAGATGAATTTATGAAGATATGCATGTTTCTTTATGAAATTGATATAAATTATTTAAAAGGTTGCTTTGAGAGTAAACAATCGATGTTATTGTTGTTGATGATGTGAAAGGATTTCTCACATACTACTCAAAGCAAGATAGTGAAAGGGGTTTCTCACAAAAAGAGTTCATAAGGTTGAAATGTTTTCTCACCTAAGTTGAATCAAGATTAAGGAGCTATTCTAAATGAATTTTTTATTGTATGGGTTGCTTAATTGTTCCTTTCCATGGATAATAAGAGAAATTATGATTAATGACTATTCCATTGGATTTATACTTAGCACCGAAAGGATCTTGAGATGTAATCTCTCCCGTAGTTGAGGCCAAGTTTGTAGTTGCAATCTACATATCCCATAACTATGTGCCACCATAGGTTTGTATTAGATAGACATTAGCTAGTAGATCCACTTAGCTCAAGTTTATGGTTCTTACCTTGGCAAATAAGGATATCTCTTTTCGGTGTGGGATTGACACCACACTTCATGTTATAGCTCACATGGTCTATGTCGGGTAAAGGTAAACTTCCCACAATAATGAACTAAGGTTACTTTATAAAGTATCTCACAAGTGTTTTATAAGATGTTTAGCTTGCATTGACCATAATTATAACTTATGTTTTCTAACATTTTATTTTATTATTTAGCTTGGTCATTGCATGTCATATTAAGTCTGTTTAGCATGATTTCATAACTCTTATGCATTTCTATCATACTCGATATATTCCATGTAGTAATGCATACTTGTGCCTACATTGTTTCACTAATGTAGGGTCCAACAATCCTATTCCCCAAACTCGTGGCCAGTTGATTCACTTAAGCTTTTGATGATTGGTGAGTCCTCATGATCTGAGGGCCACGATTCTTTTATTGCTTTCATGTCATTTATGTTTTCAGACTTTGTATGTGATGTATGGGTTACGTCCCAATCACTTTCCTTCTGATGGAATAGATAGCTTGAAACTTATGTTAGACTTTCGCTTTTGTCAAAATCTTTTATATGAAATGTTATCTTTTAAACTCGTTTGTTTTTATTATATTGTATTATGCATGCTAAGTGCCTTGTGTAGGTCCTCTTAAGGTCTTATACACTATGTCACGCCTAGGGTGTACTTTGGATCGTGACAACTAAATTTAGGAAGGATATAGTGATCAAAAGAGGGTCATCAATTTTGATGTGGATGACAAATTGCAATATTGTAGTGCCATTACCACTAGATCATTTGTTAAAAAGAAAGAGGATCTTGGAGCTTTATGCATTCCATATATGCATGGCGCATTATGTTTTTCTAAAGCCGTATGTGACTTGGGTTCTAGAATTAACTTGATACCTCTATCATTGTTCAAAAGGTTGGGTTGGGGGTCTCCTAAACGACAGTAATGCAACTACTTATGGCTAATTGCACCATCAATAAACCAATTGGTATTCTTCATGATGTTCTGGTTAACGTTAAAACATTAATATTTCTTGTGGACTTCGTATTATGGATTGCGAGGTTGATTTTGAAGTTCCTATCATCTTAGGAATATCATTCCTTGCAAATGGGTGTGGTTTAGTTTATATGGAGAAAGGGTAGATGTAGATAAAATTGAATAATGAAGAGGTAAATTTCAAAATTTGTAAGTCAATAAAGTATCAAAGTGATTTGAAAGTGGTGTCCATTGTGAACTAATTGAAGATCAACAAGAAGTAACAATTGAAGGAAGATTAGGTGTTAAGGGGCTAGCTATTGTGATAATGAATTTTGATGGATAACACATTGAGAACTATAATGAGATGGTTAATGTACTTGATGGAATCAGAAAGTTTAGTTATACACCAAAGAAGCTAGATTTGGATATGAAGAATAGAGAAACCCCACATGTAATACCATCCATAGAGAAGCCTATGAAGTTGAAACTCAAAGCTCTCCCATCTCACTTGAGGTATGTGTTTCTAGGCCAAAATAATACCATACGAGTCATCATTGCTATGAAAGGTAAGTAAAGGTATTGATATATGTGTTGAGATATTTCAAGAGGCCGATTGGATGGATTATTGCTGACATCATAGGCATTCCATCAGACATATGTTATTATAAGTTCATACTCATGCTTGATTACAAACTAAGCATTGAGCACCAAAGGAAACTTAATCTACCTATGCAAGAAGCTGTCAAGAAGGAAATCATCGGTGGCTGGATGCTGAAGTGGTTTATCCGATTGCTGACAGTAAGTGAGTAAGCTGTGTTCAATGCTTAGTTAAGAAGAGAGGAATCACCATGGTTCTCAATGCAAAGAATGAGCTTATACCTATGAGAATAGTCATTAGTTTGAGAGATTGCATGGATAATCGCAACTTGAATACATGGACTAACAAAGAACACTTCCCTATGTATTTCATGGATAACATGTTAGATCATCGTGATGGTAATGGATGGTAATGTATTCTTCATGGTTATTCAGGCTAAAATCATATCTCTATCGCCCCTGAAGACCAAGAGAAGACCATTTTTACTTTCCCTGGATGTTTTCTTGCCATTCAAGTTGTGTAATGCACCTGTGAGTTTTCACCGTTGCATGATGTCCATATTGTTAGACATGGTGGAAGATACTATTAAGGTATTCATGGATGATTTTGTTGTAGTAGGATACTTGTTTGATGATTTCTTAGCTTATCTAGGTGATATACTGAAATGATGTGACATTAGAAATCTTGTGCTAAACTTGGAGAATCGTCACTTCATGGTGAAAGAATGCATATTTGTTGGTCATTGGACCTCCAACAAAGGCATTGAAGTGGGTCAAGCTAAAATTGAAGTGATTGAAAAATTTCCCCCACCTGTTTCTATGAAAGGTGTTAAAAGCATTCTGGGACATACTTGTAACGACCCGAGAGCACCCCCTAGTCGTTACCGGCGTATTCGACCTAGAAGAGGTCTTATACAATCCCTTAGCATTCGTCATAGCATGTATCATAGAATAAAATCACAGAAAATTTAAAACTTTTACTTCGGAAGTTCACCTTCACTGCATATATGAAAAATAGAATCTAACTTCGCCAAAATGTACCATCTAGACATAGAAGTATTGAAAATGGGACTTAGACCTTACATCAATAAGAAGTCTTGAAATAGGAAAGTACTACAATGTCTTTCAACATAAGCAAACAACTAAACACAGAGGCTAGATCATAGGGTCTTGTCCTCGGACTTGAGGACTCACCAACTTAGGGAAAGCAATTCCAAGTGTCTTGAGAAGTAAGCCTGAATCCTCAACGGCCCGAACCCAAATTTTTGTGGAAAAGGGAGAAAATATGGGTTAGTACAACACACATACTAAGTATGGCTACTATGCATAAAAACCATTGAAACATGCATAAAATGACATTTAGTCAAAAACATGTGTTTTACCAAGTAAATCCAATCTGCACACAAGGTAAGCATCATAGTCCAATCCAACATAATATCATCCCAACATGTAGACAACTCAAGCAATACTAGTGCAATACAAAGAATAGAACCACATAATCCTATTCAAAGCCAAGTATCACATTAAGCAACCTACTTCATGCATACATTCATAAGATTATATTTCATCATAACTTACCATACTCATAATGATCATACATAACAGAGCTTCAACATATATAAGTCATAATCATCATAATCATAAGAGAACACTACTACAACTATCTCTTAGGATCCCACAAGTGCAATGTGCAAGAGAAGTCCCATACCCTCCCTTACGCTATGTAGAAACTCTTAAGAAAACCTTAGTAAGAGTTCACACCTTTCATACATTCATTTACTTTTTACATTAGGGAAATATTGCAATAACCGACATAGACCACGAGAGCTACATGGAATCCGGTGTTCTACTCCCACACCGAAAGAGAGGGTTAACACTTTCCTAAGGTGTATCCATTCGTACATACCTATCTAGGTGGATCCACTAAGCTAGAGTCCTATATGGGCACATAGTTAAAGGTCAAGGAGATTGCTTCTAGAAACCCTAACTTACTAAACGTGGGGGTTTCCATCTCATGAGACAACACATACCGTGGGTAATTTGGACTTGCTAAATGTGAGGAAATCCATTGTGGCTAGCCGGACTTACTAAACGCGAGACCCCCATCTCATTTACATGCCCTTTCGGTGCTAAGCATCTAATTCCCTTTTGTAATCATATTTAGTCATCACATAACTTTACATTAGCCTTTACTAGACTCTTATGTAGATATCTTACCATAATAGCTCATATGTGTTCATAAGTGAGTAAAAATCCTTTCACTTTAGAAACACTTAGCAAGTGAGTAAACCTTTCGCTTTACATTACACTATAATCATGAGGACTACCTTTCAATCATATAGCAATCATACCATAACATACATACATAATTCATATCTAATTCAAGTGTAGAGGGTTAAATATGAGGAAACTAAGTCATCAACACCACAACAACACATTAGGTATAGCATCATTACAATCTAAGTAATTCACCTTTCATACTTGAGTTCAAAGAATAACCAACCTTCATAACTTCTTGCCCTTCTTGGGACATCCATAGTTCAATTACCAATTAATTCATAACCAATACATAATACATGGTAATTCATGAAGTAATAACATAATCAACATCAATATAAGCAATTGACATATTCCCTTCATAGCCTTCACGGCTTTATTCAAAGACTCAACCCTAATTTCATAGAAATTATACATAACCTAGGGTAGAATCATCATACAAACGTGAATTTCATAATATCACATTCAATCCATAGCCTTCAATCAATATCCAACACAAACTAGGGTAAGAATTAGGAAAAAAAGGAGAAACATTGGTCTCATGGGGAATTCTTCAAGAAACCACCATTACAACATAGATTCATCCATAATGGTTCATATAACATCAATAAAAGTAAGTTTATAACATCAATTTCACTTTAGAAAGAAGACCCGCGTTTTTGGATTGAAACCTAGAAATTGGAGATATTGAATTTCATCTTGAAGGGGCCTCTTAGGGAAAGGAATCCCAAGAGTGATAAGCAACCATACCTTATTGACAAATTAACCATAAAAATCCAAGTTGAAACCTTGGAGAGTTGGTTTTCTTCTTGAAGCTCCAATCTTCTTCAATGGAGTTCTTGAGAAGAGAGAGAGAGTAGAGAAAAGGAGGAACTTTAGGTTTCGATCTATGGGGTTTTGTTTTTGAGTGATAAAATGAGGTAAATAGACTTAATTATCATTATATACACGTCCCCTAAAGAACCCTAAATACCCCTCTCTTAGCTGGACTCTTTAATGAAATAAAAATTTATTTATGAATTTCTACATTTTCGTCGCGGAACAATTTAAATTTCGAGACAGTAGAGTCTGCGACACTAACGCGTCGCAAACTAAATTGTTGCTCCTTGGGGGAGCTAGTCCGCGATGCGGATCTATTCCCTCCAAGTGCAATTTCCTAGCTGCCCTGGAAGCTTGCTTGGTCAAGGTTGGGGTCCTCCTCGGGGCCCCTTAGGGTGGCCCCGGGGAGTCGTATTCGAACCTTTTGACCCTATAAACATATATTTAGCTAATTGAAACCTTTTTACAAGATTATACCATCATACGACACTCCCAAACCTGCCCAAAACCTAAGGACACACTAGAACACATTCTTTTCTAGTTTCCGGACGTCGTGGTCGTTTCTTGACGTTTAGACTTTTACTCTTCCAAACCAAGTCAATTGCATTAATTTAGGTTTAGAAACATCATTTTAACTAATTTTAAGTCATTATTCATAAGGTGAGGCTCTAACTTAAGTCATAGAATTTCCGGGGTGTTACAATATCCCCCTCTTAGGAACATTCGTCCCTAATATCACTTGGACTTCTTTATAGGGAGACAATGATTCAAACTAGCAGCACAACAACCAGTCACATCAACAACATCATATCATCATATCATATAGGAATTTAATCCACAACATCACTATGCTCAAACTCTTTACTTCACATAAATATAGGAGGAATTACCTTCTTCATATTCAATGAGCATCAACATATATATTAAGCAATCAACAAGACATTTCTTTAACAAGCCAACATCAAGCATGCTCATTACAACTCTCATGAATACAAAATCACACAACATCTATGGGTTCAGTTTCAACCATGAGAAACAAAATTCATGAAAACTCAAAATACAACTTAAGCATAAATTTTCACAAAAAAATGCACATACAAGGAAATCATGTCATAATCATCAATACACATGATTTTCAATTTATACCAAATTAAGAGAGACTACTAACCTCAACTTTGGCTAGGAGTAGGAGGAAAAAGATGAGCGTAGCAGGACTTCATGTCGGCCTCGGCCTCCCATGTTGCACCCTCAACTAGGTGGTTTCTCCATAGGACTTTTACGGCGGCAACCTCTTTATTCCTCAACTTCTTAACTTGATGATCTAAGATTTCGACCGGAACCTCTTCACAAGAAAGGTTCTCATTCACCCCTAAACCTTCTAGAGGGAGAATGGACACCGGGTAACCTATACACTTCTTTAACATAGAAATATGGAACACCGGGTGAACCGGGGCCAATTCGATAGGCAATTTCAACTCATAAGCGACCTTTCCAACACGCTTCAAGATCTCATGAGGCCCAACATACCGGGGGCTAAGCTTCCCATTCTTACCAAACCTCATCACCCCTTTCATAGGTGAGATCTTTAAGTAGACCCAAATCACCTACTTCAAATTCAAGATCCCTCTTTCTATTATCGGCATAAGACTTTTGCCGACTATGAGCTATTTTCAACGTATCCCTTATAACTCGAACTTTTTCCATAGACTCATAGACTACTTCGGGACCAAGAAGAGCAAATTCGCCCACTTCAAACCACCCAATCGAAGATCGACACCTTAAACCATAAAGTGCTTCAAAGGGTGCCATAACAATACTCGAGTGGTAGTTATTGTTGTAGGAAAGTTCTATCAAAGGTAGGTGGTCATCCCAATTACCTTTGAAGTCAATGACACACACTCTCAACATGTCCTCTAGGGTTTGGATGGTGCATTCCTCTTGACCATCCATTTGAGGGTGAAATTAGATACTAAGTTTCACTATAGTACCAAGCCCACTTTGGAAAGACCTCCAAAAATGGGAAGTAAATTGGGCACCTCTATCCAAAATAATCAACAACGGGGCCCCATGGAACTTCACAATCTCTTTAATGTACAACTTAGCATAATATTCCGCCGAATAAGAAACCTTGACGGGAAGGAAATGGACTGATTTAGTCAATCTATCCACAATGACCCAAATGGAGTCATGTTGCCTACAGGTTCGAGGCAAACCTACCACGAAGTCCATATTGACCTCTTCCCACTTCCAAGACGGGGTATCAATATCTTGAGTTAGACCTCCTGTTCCTTAGTGCTCGGCTTTGACTTGTTGGCAATTTGAGCACCTAGCCACAAAATTTGCTATATCTCTTTTCATTATGTTCCACCAATAAATCTCACATAAGTCAATATACATTTTGGTGGCTCTCGGATGGATGGAGTATCGGGACCCATGGGCTTCCTCTAAGATTGTCTCTCTTAGGCTATCCACATCCGGCATACATAACCTCCCTTGGTGCCTAAGCACCCCATCTTCTTCTTGAGCGAAAGTTTCTATTGCTTTGTTGAGAATCGACTCTTTTAGTTCCATCAAAATAGGGTCAAGATGTTGCTTAGACTTCACGTCAACAACAACCGATGACTCGGAATTATGATGGACCATGACACCTCCTTTTGGGGAATCTTCAAGTCGGGCACCCAACCGGGCTAGCCTATGTACATCACGGGCTAACTCCATTTTCTCTTCTTCCACATGTGACACACTACCCATAGATATATGACTCAAAGCATCCACAACCACATTTGCTTTTTTGGGGTGGTAAAGGACACTCATATCATAATCTTTCAAAAGTTTCAACCACCTCCTTTGTCGGAGATTCAATTAATTTTGGCTAAAACATATTAAAGACTCTTGTGGTCGGTAAACACATCCACATGTACCCCATAGAGGTAGTGTCTCCAAATCTTTAAAGCAAAGACTACCGCCGCTAGCTCAAGGTCATGAGTTGGATAATTCTTCTCATGCACCTTGAGTTGTCTCGAGGCATAAGCTATAACCTTACCATGCTGCATGAGGACACAACTCAAACCCACTCGGGAAGCGTCACAATATACTACAAACCCTTCGGTGCCCTCCGGTAAGGTCAAAACCGGAGCGGATGTGAGCTTATCTTTCAACAATTGGAAGCTCTTTTCACAAGATTCCGACCATTCGAACTTGGACTTCTTTTGAGTTAAGGCCATTAATGGAGATGCAATAGATGAAAATCCCTCAACAAACCTCCGGTAGTAACCGGCCAAACCCAAAAAGCTTCGGATGTCGAAAAGACTCAAGTCAACTTCTGACCGCATCGGTTTTCTTTGGATCAACTTCTATACCCTTACTAGAAATAATATAACCAAGGAAAGCAACCGATCTTATCCAAAACTCACACTTGCTAAACTTAACGTAGAGTTGGTAATCTTTGAGGACTTGCAATACTATCCTCAAATGATTCGTGTGATCATCCTCACTTTTAGAGTATATCAAGATGTCATCAATAAAGACAATAACAAATGAGTCTAGATAATTTCTAAGCACATGATTCATAAGGTCCATGAACGCCGCCGAGGCATTTGTAAGACCAAATGACATCACTAAGAACTCAAAATGACCATATCTTGTTTGGAAGGCTGTTTTCGGAACATCAACACCTCTCACCATAAGTTGGTGATAACCCGACCTCAAATCAATTTTTGAAAAGTAACTCGCTCCTTGAAGTTGATCAAATAAGTCATCAATCCTAGGGAGTGGATACTTGTTCTTAATGGTCACCTTATTTAATTGTCGGTATTCAATACACATACGAAGAGATCCATCCTTCTTCTTCACAAATAACACCGGTGCACCCCAAGGAGATATACTAGGTTGGATGAAACCCTTATCCAACAAATCTTTGAGTTGATATTTTAATTCATTCAACTCCGCCGAGGCCATCCGATAAGGAGGGATTGAAATGGGTTGTGTATTCGAGAATAAATCTATTTCCCGTTCGGGAGGAATACCGGGTAAGTCATCGGGAAAGACTTCTGGAAAATCCTTCACAACGGGGACCGACTCCAAAGGAGGAATCTCGGACTAAAGATCCTTGACCCTCACAATATGATAGAGACAACCTTTAGAAATCAACTTACAAGATTTTAGACATGAAATGATCCTTCCCCTAGGAACGGAATTTCCTCCCTTCCATTCTACAATGGGTTCATTAGGAAATTGAAAATTCACAATTCGGGTCCTACAAACTATGGGCGCAAAACAAACATGAAGCCAATCCATCCCCAATATAACAAATTTGTTCATTGTAGCTCTAGAGTCTGACACCAAAGTAGGAGCAGTCTTGGACAATTGAGTGAACTTGAGGCCATACTTTTTCACACTCATACCCATTTGACGGAGGTTGATGAATTCTTGCATTTTTCTCTCCCTTAGTTCCAAAGGGAAAAACCTATCAAGAAAAGTCATCTTGGATGTAGCTCAACTTATCGGACCATCTCTAATAGGTCTCCCCTCCTTCCATTGTTCATACCACACTTGTGCCACATCTTTGAGTTGATAGGCGGCTAACTCTGCCTTTTCTTGGGAAGAAACACCCATAGCCTCTAGAACCTTAAACACTTCATCAATGAATCCTTGTGGATCTTCTTCCACTTTGGAGCCAAAGAAAGTAGGGGGATTCATCCTTGTGAAATCCCTTATCCTAGAAGTGGTAGTGCTAGCATTTGGGTTCACTTGCACCCTAGCATCTCTAGCAACTTGAGTGGCCAACACTTGAGTCAAATTATGAATATCCGACCTTATCTCAACATTAGACAAAGCCCCTTCTTCAATAGGAACTTGAGGGTTTTGAGGAGCTTGAGGGGGAACCACCTCATTCACATTCTCCTCACCGGCCCTCGTTGCATTGTTCCTTCTTGTATTCATTGCCTATAAGCACAAAAGAAGGATTAGAAGAAAAGGACTAAATAGAATTAGGACTCTTTGGCATGACTATGGAATAACAAAAGAGTGAAAGTTCCTAAGCATTTTGTAGCCTCTCATTCATAAGTGTGGCGCGCTTCACACCCATGAACAAGACACTACTCGATGTGGTATCTTGTGACATAAATCCAACATTATTCTCAACCTTATGCTCTGATAACAAGTTTGTAACGACCCGAGAGCACCCCCTAGTCGTTACCAGTGTATTCGACCACGAAGAGGTTATAAAATCCCTTAGCATTCGTCATAGCATGTATCATAGAATAAAATCACGGAAAATTTAAAACTTTTACTTTGGAAGTTCAACTTCACATCATATAAGAAAAATAGAATCTAACTTCGCCACAATGTACCATCTAGACATAGAAGTATCGAAAATGGGACTTAGCCCTTACATCAATGAGAAGTCTTAAAATAGGAAAGTACAACAATGTCTTTCAACATAAGCAAAAAACTAAATATAGAGGCTAGATCATAGGGTCTTGTCCTCAGACGTGAGGACTCACCAACATGGGGAAAGCAACTCTAAGTGTCTTGAGAAGTAAGCTTGAATCCTCAACGGCCCGAACCTAAATGTTTGGGGAAAAGGGAGAAAATATGGGTTAGTACAACACACGCACTAAGTATGGCTACTATACATAAAAGGACATTTAGTCAAAACACACTTTTTACCAAGTAAATCCAATATGCACACAAAGTAAGCATCATAGTCCAATCTAACATAATATCATCCCAACATGTAGACAACCCAAGAAATACTAGTGCAATGTAAAGAATAGAACCCATAACCCTATTCAAAGACAAGTATCACATTAAGCAACCTACTTCATACATACATTCATAAGATCATATTTCATCATAACTTACCATATTCATAATGATCATACATAACATAGTTTCAACAAACATAAGTCATAATCATAAGAGAACACTACTACAACCATCTATAAGGATTCCACATGTTCAATGTGCAAGAGAAGTCCCATACCCTCCCTTACACTCTATAGAAACCCTTAATAAAGTCGTAGAAAGAGTTCACACCTTTCATACCTTCATTTACCTTTTACATTAGGGAAATATTGCAATAACCGACATAGTCCATGAGAGCTACATAAAATCTTGTGTTCTACTGCCACACCAAAAAGAGAGGGTTAACACTTGCCTAAGGTGTAACCATTCCTACATAGCTACCTAGGTGGATCCACTAAGGTAGAATCTTATGTGTGCACATAGTTAAGGTTCAAGGAGATTGCTTCTAGAAACCCTAACTTACTAAACGTGAAGGTTTCATCTGATGAGACAACACATACCGTGGGTAATTCGGACTTGCTAAATGTGAGGAAACCCATGTGGGGAGCCGAAATTACTAAACGTGAGACCCCCATCTCATTTACATGCCCTTTCGGTGTTAAGCATCTAATTCCCTTTTGTAATCATCTTTTGTCAACACATAAGTTTACATTAGCCTTTACTAGACTCTTATGTAGACATCTTACCATAATAGCTCATATGCGTTCATAAGTGAGTAACAATCCTTTCACTTTAGAAACAATTAGCAAGTGAGTAAACCTTTCACTTTAATTACACTATAATCACGAGGACTACCTTTAAATCATATAGCAATCATACCAGAACATACATACATACTTCATAGTTAATTCAAGTGTAGAGTGTTAAGGATGTGGAAACTAAGTCATCAACAACACATTAGGTATAGCATCATTGCAATCTAAATAATTCACTTTTCATACTTGAGTTCAAAGAAGAACCAACCTTCATACCTTCTTGCCCTTATTGGGACATTCATACTTCAATTACCAATTAATTCATTACCAAAATATAATACAAGGTAATTCATGAAGTAATAATATAATCAACATCAATATAAGCAATTGACATATTCCCTTCATAGCCGTCATGGCTTCATTCAAAGATTCAACCCTAATTTCATAGAAATTATACATAACCTAGGGTAGAATTATCATACAAACGTGAATTTCATAACATCACATTCAATTCATAGCCTTCAATCAATATCCAACACAAACTAGAGTTAGAATTAGGAAAAAAAAGAGAAACATAGGTCTCATGGGGAATTCTTCAAGAAACCACCAATACAACATAAATTAATCCATAATTGTTCATATAACATCAATAAAAGTCAGTTTATAACATCAATTTTACGTTAGAAAGAAGACCTGCATTTTTGGATTAACACCTAGAAATTGGAGATTTTGAAATTTATCTTGAAGGGGCCTCTTGGGGAAAGTAATCCCAAGAGTGATAAGCAACCATACCTTATTAACTAATTTACCATGAAAATCTGAGTTGAAACCTTGAAGAGTTGGTCTTCTTCTTGAAGCTCCAATATTCTTCAATGGAGTTCTCGAGAAGATAGAGAGAGTAGAGAGAAGGTGGAACTTTAGGTTTTGATCTTTGGGGTTTTGTGTTTGAGTGATAAAAATGAGGTAAATTGACTTAAAAATCATTATATACACATCCCATAAAGTACCCTAAATACCCCTCACTTAGTTGGACTCTTTAATGAAATAAAATCGATTTCTGAATTTCTACATTTTCGTCACGGAACAACTCCACGACGCGGAGCTGCTCCCTGATGATATTTGGACTTAAATTTCGAGACAGTAGAGTTCGCAACACAATCGCGTCGCGAACTAAATTTTTTCTCCTTGGGGGAGCTAGTCCGCGACACGGACCAATTCCCTCCAAGTGCAATTTGCAAGCTGTCCTGGCAGCTTGCCTGGCCAAGGTTGGGGTCCTTCTCGAGGCCCTTAGGATTGCCCCGGGGCGTCGTATTCAAATGTGTTGACCCTATGAACATGTATTTACCTAATTGAAACCTTTTTACAATATTATACCATCATACGACACTCCCAAACCTGCCAAAAACCTAAGGACACACTAGAGCACATTATTCTCTAATTTCTAGACGTCGTGGTCGTTTCTGGACGTTTAGACTTTTACTCTTCCAAACCAAGTCAATTGCATTAATTTTGGTTTAGAAACATCATTTTAACTATTTTTAAGTCATTATTCATAAGGTGAGGCTCTAACTTAAGTCATAGAATTTTCGAGGTGTTACAATACTGGATTTTATCAAAGATTTATCAAAGACTTTTCCAAGATACCTTACCCATTATGCAAGTTACTTGATAAGGACATGGAGGTTGAGTTTGATGGAGCTTGTCTAAAGGGTTGAAAATTAACATTATTTCTGCACCTATCATTATTTCACTAGGGGACAACCGTTCGAAGTTATCTAATGTTACTAGGGTGGCGGTAGGCATAGTGTTAGAGAAAATATGTGAGTAGATTTTCCATCCTATATACTATGCTAGAAAAGCCCTAAATGTTACTCAAAGGTACAACAGAGTTATTGAACAAAAAATGCTTGATGTGGTCTTTGCGTTTGAGAAATTTAGATCCTACTTACTTGGCACCAAAGTTATTATGCACACTGATAATGTAGCATTGGGATACCTTATGGAAAATAAGGATGCTAAACCAAGACTGATTCATTGGGTTTTGTTGTTGCAAGAATTCGACTTTGAATTTAAAGACAGAAAAAGGTCTGAAAATCAAGTCGTTGATCACTTTTCCAAATTAGAAGAAGAAGCATTGTTAAATTTGGATGATGAGGTTGATATAGATGATACTTTTTTCTAGAAGACAAGTCTTGGCTTCTTCATACGATCTAATTTCTATCGTTCACAATTTTTGCTAACTTTTGAGTGAGTGATGTGGTGCTTTCAAATTTGTATTTTCACCAATGCAGAATATTCATGTCTAAGGTAAAAAAGTTATTTTGAGAAAAGCCATACTTATTCCATGTTTGTGCTGATAGCATTATTCGTCGATGTACTCGTGAGGTTGAGATGATGAGTATATTGGAGGATTGCCATTCGTCTAGACTGCCTATAAAATCTTGCAGTATGGGTATTATTTCCCTACCATTCACTTAGAAGATCATGATTTTGCCAAGTCTTGTGAGAGATGTCAAAGAGAAGCAGGTATTTCAAGAAAACATAAACTCCCACTTACTCCAATTCTGGTGATTGAATTGTTTGATGTTTGGGGCCCTGACTTTATGGGTCCATTCGTTAGCGAATAGGATGAAGTTCATACTTATTGTTGTTGATTATGTGTCTAAATGGGTTGAAGTTGTTGCACTTTCAAATAATGAAGGAAAAAGTGTCACCGCATTTCTTAAAAGAAATATTTTCTCCAGAGTTGGTACACCAAGGTTAATGTAACACCCGGGAACTAGTAAGCTAAACTAGAGCCTTAAATGTGGGTTCTAGAGTTTGACGTAAGGATTAGAGTCGTAATAAATGACCTCCCGTACTTAGAATGAAGGGTTTAGGAGTTAAACATCAAGGTACAGCTCCCCAAGGACCAAACAAGGGTCCTTGAGGAGGACCTTAAAAACTACCTAAAAGTTGCCAAAATTAAGACCATACACGATTGGGGACCCACAACGCATAGGGGGATCCAAACCTCGTGGATAGGGTCGTGGGTCAAGACTCCAAAAGTGGGGTTGCCGACCACCACCCACGGAGGACTAGCACGGCCTGTGGGTCGGGGTCTCATGGGTAGGGCAGTATAGTCCCTTAAGTCGGTTAAGTTGGTGGGCTAGGGAATATTCTAGAATTAGTTAGTTATTAAGTGGTATCATTTTATTAGTAATTAGACCACCTATAAAAAGCTAATAGACCCCTAAATACATTGATCCTAGTCATTATTTTATGTTCACCAAAGAGCCCAATTCCCTCCGAGAAATTCTCTCTCTAGAAAGTAAAGAACAAGAAGAGGAAGAGAAGCAAGCTAGGTCAAATTACTCCATTGCTGCAAGATTTGTGAGGGATTTATAATCAAGGTATGATGATATTATATTTTTCCATGGCTAACCCTAGTTTAATTGATGAAATTGTAGTAATGTGGGTTTATGCTCTGTGATGGGAAAGTGAGGACTTAGAGATGATCTTCTAAAATTGATGATGTCTATAGTAATAGTTCAAGACTAAAAGCAAGTATACATGAATTGAACTAGATTATAGTATATGTGATGGATCATGATTAGTAAAACTTGAAGTTGAACCTTTATGATGATTTATGACTAGAATCACTTAATAATGAAGCATGTGATTAGAATGCCTTGTAATCTAGGTTCACAAGATGCTTTTAAGGAATATAGCTATTAAGAGTGAAGACTCATAGTTATGAATGTTAACTTCTAGGGTATTGAAGATAAAGCTAATATGATGAATTTTGTGTGTGAAGGCCCTAAGAGAGAAGTTGATTTGGTGATGGTAGACTATTAGATAGAATTGTTGTGGAAGGACTTTACCCACCTAATCTACCTTATGAATGTTTGAATGCATAAAGTGATAGAATCACATGAGTTAGGATGGTATCCATGTCTAGTTCTTGAACCCTAAGTATGGTAATTGAAAGTATGTTTTGAACCTCAAGGAGGTGAAGTATGAGATTATGCATGAAGTAAATTGATTTCTTGAATTATGATTATATCCATGTATAATGTAGTGAATTCTAGATGTGTTGATTGAATATGATCCTTGACCCTTGAAAGGGAAAGATAGGATATTATGCATGTTTTTATGAGACTTATGTATAGGCTTTAAGAACACTTTGAGAGTAAAGTGATTATGACTATGATGTAATTATGGTGTTGTTGAAAGGCAATTCTCTCACACACACTTATGCATGACTATGAATGAAGTGTCCATGATTATGATAATGTTGTTGTGATTTATTGAAAGGCTATTCTCATGAACACATAACGAACATGATGTGAAAGGTTTTCTCACATAATGAAGATTCTAACGTTGAAAGACGATTCTCACCTAATTGAATCTAAAGTTACATGTAGACATGGACGATGAAAGGTTATTCTCACACATGATCTAATGAGCTATTCTAATGAAACAAGTTATAACTTAACAAGAACCTCATGGGAATTATGCTTAAGGCTGAGTGGATATTGATGTGAGATGGAAACTCCTCCGTCAGAAAGGGAGGGTTTCTAGGAGGAACTCCTTCATCAAAACGGGTGGATTCCTTGAAGCAATCTCTTGAGATGGATGCTCCTCCGTCAAAAAGGGTGGGTTTGTAGTAGCAGTCTCCTTATTCCATAAACTACGCGCCCCCGTAGGTTATTTAGATATTGGGTTCACCTAAAGCTAACATGCCATGGTCTTACCTTAGGCAAGTAAGACAACCCTTTTCGGTGTGGGCGACACCGGATTCCATGTTAAGCTCACATGATCTATGTCGGTTAAGGCTAATTCTCACTATCACAACAAGACTATGAATTATGAATTATGGCTACTCAAGAATATTTACTTAGCATGGGTGGGATTTATGGTGTCTTATTCATGGAATGCACAAGTATGCTTTGAGGGTAGTTATGATATGTTCCTCTTATGTATGATGATCTATGTAATGAATATGCTTATGATTTATGCTTATGATGTATGTTTGATGGATTGTTGCTATAGTTGCCTTCCATGATATGATTGACAAAAGGTGATAGATTCCCTTGTCTATGAGAAATAAGCTAAATATGAGACCATGAGATGGTAGGTATGATTATGATAGCCAAAGAGAATACTTAGCATGGATGGGATTATGAGGTCCTATCCATGCATTGCACAAGTGTACTTGAAGGTTACTTATGAAGAGTTTCTCTTATGCTATGAAGAACTAAGTATTGACTATGCTATGAAGATGAGGTATCTCCTATGTTCAAGTTTCATGCCTTATAATGACTAATGCGTACACTATGTCTATGTTCGAGATTATGCTTATGATTATGTGAGATATCTCTTATGTTGACTAATGCCTCTTACATGCTTATGTTGATGATTTATGCTAGCCATCATATTTAGTACGTTATTGTACTAACGCATACTCTTGCCTACATTCTTATCAAATGTAGGGTCCGGTGATCTTTGTTTCATTCTCGTGGCTAGGTTCTAGTAGAGAAAAGGAGTTGAAGACTTTGTGAGTCCTCATAGCATCGAGGATTTGTTCACCTTTCCTTTATATCTTCTCTTTTTGAGCATTAATTTTATGGATTGTGCTAAATAGTGAATTTTATTTGTAGGAGTAAATTAGTGTAAAGTTGAAGAAGTTTGGAACTAAAATGAATTAAAGATGGAAGATTATAGTAGGAAATCAAGAAGGTAGCTTAATGGATTAAATTGAATATAATAATATATAAAATTACATGCGGCAAAGTGCACATTCAATTGGTAATTTGAAAGGAGAATATTAATGTTGCGACGTAGCTGCCAATGAAGGCCTTGAGGCGGTTCACGCGTACAGAAATCCAATTCCGTTTGGATTTTGGTTTTCTAGTTTGTTTTGGACTCAATTATTTTATTTAGGGTTTCTTACCTCTATAAATAGTCCATAGAAATAATTATTGGGGGGAGATCAATCATAGGGCATCAAAGTATAAAGTTGTCAATACTTTTTAGGGTTTTTTTCTTCTTATTTATTTTCTTAGAAATTAGTGCTTAAACACCCTTGTTCTAGGACTGTAGCTATCGATTGATTGTTGAATATTAAAGGCTTTTGAATTAGTTCTTGGTTGTCATTATAAGTTACTTCCATATTCGTGTTTTAGTATTTTATGCTTGCGCACTGTAAGATAAATGTATTGTCTATTCTTAAAATTGAGAGAGGAGAGGGTAGATAGACCAACAATTATAGAAAGCTCGATCATCCATTATGAGTTGATGTATGTTCAGGAGTGACGCTCGGATGAATAACTTGCTTGGTTATGAAACATGATGAAATGTAAATGCTCGCTAGTTAGGCTTGCTATCCCCGCTCAACGATGTAGTTTACAGCTAATTGGAGTAGGCGACTAGAGGTCGAGAGACCCAACTCATACAATTAACCTTGTAAATCAATAACTCGATAACCGAAATTAGTTCATTGCCTGAGGTGCGATACATGAAATCCAATACATGCTGCAGCCCTGGAATTTTCCAAATCACTGTAAGTAATTTAATTATTTTATTCCTGCATTCTTTTCTTTTGGTACTCTTAAATAAATAATTAGACCAGTATAATTTAGTAAAAATAGTTAATTGACAAGTCCTTTGGGTTCGATAATCTGGTTCTTTTAAGAGACCATTATATTACTTGCGCGACCACGTACACTTACGTGTGCAATTAGGAGCAACATGTCCCAAGCATTATTCAAAGTTGTATTAGATGGTTTGAGACAAAGTGTTATAGACTTCCGCTTGCTTTATAAAAGACTTTGATTGTTATGAAAAATATTTTAAATTTTCGCATCATTTCTATTGCTTTATGCTATGATATGCTAAGGGGCTTGTATGAGACCCTTCGGGGTTGAGTACGCCTTGTTAGATCTAGGGGGTACCCCCCTAGGTCGTGACAAACATGGTAATCAGAGCACAAAGTTTTAGAATGATTCTAGGATTGTCTCAAAACCACGTCTAGTAGAGTCTTGTTCATAAGTGTGAAGCACGCCACATTTATGAATAGGAAGCTATTAGATGAGTAGGAAACTTCACTCCTTCATTCTCTAGGTCGTGCCCTAGAGATTAGATCAGTTAGGTCTTCCTTCTAATCCATGCCCTGTGGTTTTAGAATATGACTAATACAAGGGCACATGCTAGAAGGAATGAGGAAGACATGGTTGATCAAGACGTTCCTCCACAAGCTCCACAATCCTAGTTGAAAATGTCACTCATGCGGAGTTTAGGTCGGCGTTCCAAATGTTGGCCCAAGCCATGATGGAACAAGTTAATAGGGAGAAAAAGAGGTCTAGAATGGATGATGTTAAGCCACCCGGAATTAGTAATGAGCTCCTATGGCCTACTTGTGCTAGGTGTAGGAAGAGACATGAGGGTAGATGTTTAGCTAGCAAGAAGGGTTGTTTTATTTGTGGTGAAAGTGGTCACAAAATGAGGAATTACCCTAAGCCAAAGGCTAAAGGAAGGCAAGATGTTCCTAAGTTTAACCAAGATAGGGTGTCTAACCCTAGGCCTTAGACAGATGGTAGTGGTGTTCTATTACCGGGGTGTAAGAGGTGTGATAGAAGGCATTAGGGTGAATACTTAGCGGGTTCCAATATTTGCTTTGGTTGTGGCAAGCTAAGACACAAGATAAGGCATTGTCCTATAGTTGCTAGAAATGAAGGAGATAGTCGTCGAAGATCTCAACCCTACCATTCATCCAGTCCAATTGGTTCGGGTGTGAGTGCCCTTAAGCGAAACCTATTTTATGCACTTCAAGCTAGAGGTGAAGAAGGGTGTGCTCCAAATGTGGATTTCGGTATGTTAGTAGTTTCTTAATCAATTTTTATGCTTTGTTAGAATTTAGATGGCATTTTGTGATATTTTGGTTGCATGTACCACCTAGTTAAGGTGAGGGAGAAAAGAATAAGTGTTGACCAACTTTAAAGAGGTAGTTATCTTTTAAGACTGACTTTAAGTATGGATCCCACCTTAGTTGGATTGAAATAAATGGTGCTTAGAAAGTCCATTTAGGTTTGCTCCCAAGGGGGAGATGATGTGCATAGATAGCAAGGTCGTTAAGTGTTCTTGATGCTTATGATTTGGTTTGCTTGAAATTCTCACCTTGAGAGATGTATTGAGTTAGGTAAGTTTAGTCCCGGTTTTGAAGGCTCATATGAGATCTTGAGTGGAGTTGGTAAGGTTGCTTGTGAACTAGAGTTGCTTAATGAGTGGCACCGGTGTATTCAGTTTTCCATGTCTCTAGAATATAGAAGGGTGTTGGAGATCCGACATTCATAGATCCCTTGAGAAGGGTTGGGAGTTAATGAGAACCTCTCTAATTTAGAAGTACCGGTAGGGATCTTAGAACGGCAAGTTAAGAAGTAGAAGAGCAAGGAAGCTGCTTCCATGAAAGTGTTAAGGAGTGGTATTTTAGTATGGGTTTTAGGTGAGGGTGTTACTTGGGGAAGCCAAGGCCCAATGAGAAGTCCCGGTATCCTCATATTTTTCCCATGTATTCCTCCTTTAGCATTAAGATGATAAGTTCCTCGTGACTTGCTTTTTATGTGAAGTCATGTATGATTTGTATGTTTCCATGATTTCCTTATATGGTGCATGTTCATGAAAATTTATGTTTTGAAAAAACATGGTGTTGCATGATTTATTTTACTCATGTGTAGTGCATTGAGTATGAGTTACCTGTTTGACTTCAAGAGATGAATATATGAGCATGCTTTAGTCCGGAGTTGAGAAATTTATCCTTGAATGAATTCTTTTTCAGAGTAAATTGCATATGAGCTCCATGAGTGTATGTTGAGCATGTTATGGCTAGGATATGGTAGTTCCTCCTTGAACATGACTATTTATGAGAATTTCATGCATAATGGGTTGTTAGATGTAGTCCTTACTCCCTTGTGTTGCATTGAGTATGTTTAGCTTGGAGTTGAAGTTTTCCTCCTCTGTTTATGTGCATTTAGATGAGTTGCATGCATGATGGGTTGCTAGTCTAGAGTTGTCACCTTAATAAGTGCCTAGAGTGTCATTTGAGGACAAATGTTCCCAAGGGGGAGATATTGTAAAACCCGAGAACTAGTAAGCTAAACTAGAGCCTTAAGTGAGGGTTCTAGAGTTTGACGTAAGGGTTAGATTTGTAAAAATGACCTCCCCTGAATAGAATGAAGGGTTTAGGGGTTAAACGTCAAGGTACGACTCCCCAAGGACCAACAAAGGGTCCGGGCAGAGGACCCTAGCAACTACCTAAAAGCTGCCAAAATCAGACCACCCACGATTGGGGACCCACACCTCGTGGATGGGGACGTGGGTCAAGACCCCAAACCTGGGGTCAAGACCACTACCCAGAGAGGACCAGCACGGCTTGTGGGTTGGGGTCTCGTGGGTTGGGCAGTATAGTCCCTTAAGTCGGTTAAGTTGGTGGGTTAGGGAATGTTCTAGAATTAGTTAGCTATTAAGTGATGTCATTTTATTAGTAATTAGACCACCTATATGAATCTAATAGACCCCTAAATTCAATTGATCCTAGTCATTATTTTCAATTCACCAAAGAACCCAATTCCCTCCAAGAAATTCTCTCTCTAGAGAGTAAAGAAGAAGAAGAAGAAGAGGAAGAGAAGTAAGCTAGGTCAAATTACTCCATTGTTGCAAGCTTTGTGAGGGCATTATAATCAAGGTATGATAGCTTATTCATCCATGGAGTCCCTTAGATATCCCTCAAGTGTGAAAATGAAATCCCCAATTCAATTTAGGGTTTATTACAATATTTATTGGGTTAAGTAGAGTATGATTCCAATCGAGTGGATAGTACTTATTTATGATTCATTTAGTATTGAATCATGCTATTATGATGATATTATATGTTTTCCACGGCTAACCCTAGTTTAATTGATGAAATTGTAGTAATGTGGGTGTAACACCCCAACTTTTGAAAACGTCTAAATTAACTCGTATCCTCATGGATAGACAAGGAGGGTGAGTAATATATTAAAAAAGATGTGGTATGTCTATTTTTAAGTGTTCAAGGGTTGTATCTTAAGTTTTGAAGTTAAGTAAGTGGCAAAATAAAAATTGGTGAAAGTTATCATAAGTTCCTTTTGAAAGATTCTCTAAATTTTGGGTCAAATGTCATGGATATTTTCTCCCAATATATTAAGAGTTAGAAGGCCTATGAGTCTAGTTTAAAATGAACAAAACCCCGTATCAAACCGACATTAGAGTAAAAAGTTATGAGGGTTTTACTAGGGACTGCCGGGGCAGAATCTGCTCCGGGTCAAAAATATAGTATGTCAGCTTATTTAATGTTTTAAGCCATGAAAACATTTCATTTCAATTCCAAACTAGAGAGAAAGCTTAATAGAGGCTTTCTATGGAGTTCTAGCATGATGAAGTTGCGTTTAGAGCTGGCTTTTGAGGATATAAATTTGTAGATATTGGTATTTCTTCAAGGTTTACACTTGGTTAACTAAGGTGTGTACCAGCTGTGTATATATAGTGTTTGCGAAGCTTAGGACATAAGGAACAACTTCCGTGAAAGAACTACAGTCTTTCGAGCGTTCATTGGAAAGGTATGTTAAGGTTATTCCCTACTTACGACACGTTTCCTTAAAGCTTAGGAGCAATATAATTGGGTTGTTATCCTTGTTACACTTGTAGCCATTATTGTTGATTGTTGGCTGCTCGAGTTGATATAATCCTCCCTTGTCGGGATTCTTATTTAGTTAGTACCATCCCTATGTTGGACACGACTTAGAGGCTATTTGTATAGGTTGCTTATAACAAAATTAATTGCTTTTAGCGATTGGATTGTTATTGTTACCCTTGGGGCAATTGTGGTTAGCTGCAAGAATGTGATCTACGCCTTGAAGGGATATATTCTACCTACAGGGATATATAGATGCCTAAAAGGGCTATGAGTTTCCTACAGGGCTATATTGACGCCTAAGAAGGCTATGTGCTTCCTACAGGGCCATGTTGTTGCCAGAGAAGGCTATGAGTTGTCTATAGGCTATGTTGATGCGTAAGAGATCTATGTGCTTCCTATGAGGCAATATTAATGCCTAAGAGGGCTATGTGACTGCCTACGGGGATAGGGGATTGTCGATAGGGGTATATAGGTTGATTGGCACCTTCCGGGCTTACGGGGGCCTGAGTAGGTGGTCTTGTGTGCTGTTTGTACCTGTCGAGCTTATGGGGGCATGGTTAGATTGTTTTTTTATTATTTTTGATAAGTTTATATTTAGGAGCAAGTCAGTACACTTATCTTATCCTTGATTTGTTTATCAGATTATTCCAGTATATCAGGATACCTCCTCATAGTCTATTTCTTTTCATACTATGTACATTATTTTGTACTGATGCCCCAATTCCTTGGGGGCACTGCATTCATGCAGGCAGGTCCTGACAAACGACCGAGTAGACTTCCTCAGCAGCAGGATTGACTTTTATCCGGTTGGCTAGCCCCTTTCCTCCGAAGCTTCCAAAGTTAGGAGGTTTGTTACCTTTTGCTGTATATATCGTTATGGGTAGGCTGGGGCCCTGTCCCGCCAATCTTTACTACTCTTAGAGGCTTGCAGACTAGTGTGTGGGGTGTATAGCTACGTTATGGCCATACTGGCCTATGTTGTTGGTTTGTTGAAGCTTGTGAGTTATTTGATGTATTGTATTGATATATGCCTGCTTTTAGTTTTGGTATAGATATCATGGTGGACTCAACTGTCCAATCAGGACTTATGTGCCAGTTGGCTATTTATTTATATGATCTCCTGGGAGTAGCTATTTCTTTTATAGATCAGTTGACAGGGGCCTTGCCGGCCGAGGAATTAGTTTTAAGCCGAGATATACTTGTTTGTTTTCTTGATTACGTGTGGCCGCCATGCGCTAGTAGCAAATAGTTCAACAAAGTTGGCTCGGGTCTGAGTTTTGGCATTAGGAGCCAGTTGTGCTCCTCGAGTGTGGGGTGTGACAAACTTGGTATCAGAGTAACATCGCATCCTAGGGAGTCTGCAAGCCATGTCTAGTAGAGTCTTGTTTATAAATGTGTTGTACACCACATCCGATAAGCAAGATGCTACCGGGCATGTTAGAATGACTATCTTTCTTTTGCTCACCTTGTGTTATAAATCGGTGTCTTAAGGGTTGAGGTTTCTAGCTTATAATTGATACTTGTATGCATATAGAGATGACTGACACTAGATAGACCACAACTAGCTAGGGGCTAGATACAACTGCAAGCAAGGGTACCGGCAAGGTACCACAGGTGGAGGTAGCCCATTGTGAGACCCAGAGGGAGACATCTTCTCAGCACCCTATAGCTTCTCCACTGCTTCAGGAGCCTCCGAGGGCTAAAGGACTTCAGGATCCACCAGCAGTACCACCTCTAGTTCCTCTTATTCCATCTGATCAGGATTTCAAGAGTATAGTATGTATGTTAGCACAGTTAGTAGTTGCACAGTGCCAACCAGTTACGCCAGATGTTCCCAGACCTTCTGAAAGGCCCGGAAGTTCGAGAGTTCATGAATTTCTTGCCTTGAATCCTCCATAGTTTACAGGAACAGATCGCAGAAAAGACCCTCAACACTTTATTGATCAGCTTCATAGGATCTTTAGAGTCATGCATGCCTCAGCGACTGAGTCCGTTGAGTTAGCAGCATTTCGATTGCGCGATATTGTAGTATTGTGGTACAAGAGTTAGGAGAGATCTAGGGGAAAAGATGCATCCCCACCCACTTGGGATAGCTTTACAGAAGCTTTCATAGATCACTATTTGCCTCGAGAGATTAGGGATGGGCGGGTGGACTAGTTTTTGAACCTCTGACAGGGCAACATGAGTTTCTGAGATTATGGGCTAAGATTTGATTCATTGGCTAGATACACACCAGCATTTGTTGATACGATGCATGATAGGGTGCGTAAATTTGTGGGAGGGGTTGACTCAGACTATATCGATGCTTGTTCTACCGTTGCACTAAATGATAATATGGATATCTCGCGAATTCATGCATTTGCACAAGGCATAGAAGATGGCCGACATTTACAGTATATGAGTGAGAGGGTCGAGAGAGAGACAGAAGAGGGCTAGACCCACTGGTTTGCAGGGAGATTTTTAGGGTGGTCCCAGACCCTAATATTCTATTAGGCCACCTAGAACTCCACCACAACAGTTCTAGGGTAGTAGATTTCAGCGTCAGGAACAGTCAGGCCCAGGTGAGGATTCACGAGCATCACGCTCGCAGCAGCAGAGAGGTTCTGGCCAAGCTAGGACTTCCCCACTGCGTTGCGCTACTTGTTGTAGGATGAATTTTGAGAGGTGCAGACAGGGTTCCACATGTGGTTATTCTTATGGATATGAGGGGCATGGGTGGAGAAACTGCCCTACCATATGTCAGGGTGGTTTAGGTCAATCGACCAGGTCAGCAGTAGGTTCCTCCTCATCAGCACAGTGTACAGGGCATGGACCCAGACTTCAGCACGTAGAGGTAGAGGCGGAGGTAGAGAGGGAACATCTAGTTCTGCTAGTGGATAAAACCGTACATATTCATTAACCGGCCGACAGGACTCAGAGTCATCACCAGATTTTGTGACAGGTACATTAATTGTTTGCTCCCATTGTGTTTATGCTTTGATAGATCCTAGATCTACTCTGTCTTATGTTACTCCATTTATTGCGGGAAAGTTATATATAGTAGCAGAGTCATTAGATCGACCATTTATTGTATCTACACCAGTTGGTGAGTCTATTGTTTCCAAGAGAGTCTATCAAGGTTGCACGATATAAATTATCGACCGTCAGACCTTTGTAGATCTCATAGAGTCAGAGATGGTCGATTTTGATATCATTATGGGTATGGAATGGTTAGTGTCTTGTTATGCTAATGTTGAGTGCCGGCAAAAGATTGTTAGATTCCACTTTCCAGGAGAGGCAGTTCGGGAATGGAAAGGCGATATAGCAATGCTGAAAGGTAGGTTTATTTCCTATCTTAAGTCGAGGAGGATGATTACCAAGGGTTGTATTTATCATCTTGTTCAAGTTCATGATATAGATGCAGAACCACCGACTTTTCAGTCTATTCCAGTAGTTAATGAGTTTCTAGATGTATTTCCAGACGAGCTCCATGGTATCCCTCAGAACGGGAAATTGATTTTGCTATCGATATGCTACCAAGTACGCAACCCATATTTATCCCTCCTTATAGAATGGCTCCCGCTGAGCTAAAGGAGTTGAAGGATCAGCTGAAAGACTTATTGGATAAAGGCTTTATTAGGCCTAGTGCCTCACCATGGGGTGAACCAGTATTGTTCGTAAGGAAGAAAGATGGCTCACTAAGAATGTGTATCGATTACCGATAGCTGAATAAGGCAACTATAAAAAATAAGTATCCCCTTCCGAGGATAGATGACTTGCCTGATCAGTTACAAGGTGCTAAGTGTTTCTCAAAGATTGATTTAAGATCAGGGTACCACCAGATAAAAGTTCGGGAGAAAGAAGTTCCAAAGACAGCTTTTAGAACTAGATATGGACACTTTGAGTTCTCGGTAATGTCTTTTGGATTACCTAATGCCCAGCAGTATTCGTGGACCTGATGAATAGTATATTCAGGCCGTATCTAGACTTGTTTGTGATTATATTTATTGATGATATTTTGGTGTATTCACGTTCAAAATATGAGCATGCAAATCATCTACGAGCAGTACTTCAGGTTCTTCGAGATCGAGAACTTTATGCAAAGTTTTCTAAGTGTGAGTTATGGTTGGACTCTGTAGCTTTCTTAGGACATATTGTATCAGATGCAGGCATTGCGGTTGATACACAAAAGATTGAGGTCGTAAAGACTTGCTCCAGACCCATGACTCCGATTGAGGTTCGTAATTTCTTAGAGTTAGATGGGTACTACAAAAGGTTTGTAGAGGGGTTTTCTTCAATTTCAGCCCTATTAACGAAGCTGACTCAAAAAGCCGCTAAGTTCTAGTGGACTGAGGCTTGCGAGCATAGTTTCCAGGTGCTGAAGGACAGGCTAACATCAACACCAGTTCTTGCATTGCCAGACGGTTCAGAAGGCTATGCAGTGTATTGTGATGCTTTCTGGTGTTGGGTTGGGATATGTTCTAATGCAACATGGTAAGGTTATCGCATATGCTTCAAGGCAGTTGAGAAAGCATGAGAAGAATTATCTGACCCACGATTTAGAGTTGGGTGCAGTTGTACATGCGCTAAAGATCTGGAGATACTATTTGTATGGCGTTCATGTTGACATCTTCACAGATCATAAAAGCCTTCAATACATCTTTAGACAGAAGGAGTTAAATCTACAACAACGTCGATGGCTTGAGTTACTGAAAGACTACAACGTGGACATGTTATATCATCCAGGAAAGGCGAATATGGTAGCCGATGCCCTCTGTCGAAGATCTATGGGTAGTTTATCATATTTAGGTGTTGAGAAGCATGAGCTAGCGCGAGAGCTTCATTAGTTAGCTAGCTTGGGAGTCTGATTGTTAGAGGCAGAAAATAGTGGGGTAACAATTCAGGACATAACCGTATCATCTCTAGTTGTAGAAGTAAAATCACGGCAACAAGAGGATCCTAGCTTACAGCAGCTCAAAGCCAATGCTCAGAACCAACAAACTTTAGCATTTGATTTAGCAGGAGTGGAGTCCTTAGATATAGTGGTCGATTGTGTGTTCCGAATGTTGCAAGGCTTCCGCATCGGATTATGGAAGAGGCACGTCATTCCCATTATTCTATTCACCCTGGTTCAACAAGATGTACCATGATATTAAGGAGATCTATTGGTGGCACGGGATGAAGAAGGACATTGCTGAGTTTGTGGCACAGTGTCCTAACTGGCAACAGGTGAAGGTTGAGCACCAAAAGCCCGTTGGGCTAGTTCAGGAGATAGCCATTCCTTTATGGAAGTGGGAAGCAATAAATATGGATTTTATTACAGGATTACCTCGATTGCGTCGCAAGTTTGACTCTATTTGGGTAATTGTTGATAGACTAACAAAACCAGCCCACTTATTACCAGTCAGGGCTACTTTTACGATCGAAGACTATGCAGGGCTCTATATTAGGGAGATTGTTAGGCTACACGGTGTCCCAGTATTTATTATCTCTGATAGAGGAACACAATTCACTGCCAACTTCTAAAAGCCCTTCCAGAAAGGACTGGGGACACAAGTTAATATTAGTACAACCTTTCATCCTCAAACAGATGGCCAGGCTGAGTGCACAATTTTGACACTCGAGGATATGCTATGGGCGTGTGCGCTAGACTTCAAGGGGAGTTGGAATGACTACTTACCTCTTATAGAGTTCGCATACAATAATAGTAATCATTCTAGTATCGGGATGGCACCTTATTAGGCTTTGTATGGGCGAAAATATAGATCCCCCATTGGATGGCTCGAGGTAGGTGACTCAGGGTAGATTGGACCCGACTTAGTACAGCAGACAGTGGAGCAGGTCGAGCTCATACGGAAGAGGTTGCTAACAGTTCAAAGACGACAAAAGTCATACTCAGATGTGCGACGAAGGGACTTAGAGTTTTGCGTCGATGACTGGGTATTCTTAAAAGTCTCACCTCTGAATGGGGTTATGAGATTTGGCAAAAAAGGCAAGTTTAGTCCAAGATTCATTGGGCCATATCGGATCCTTCGAAAGGTAGGATGAGTGGCTTATGAGTTAGAATTGCCTTCAGGGCTAGAATCTATTCATCCAGTTTTCCATGTATCTATGCTACGGAAATGCGTAGGAGACCTTTCTCGGGTTGTCTTAATTAAGGATGTTCAAATCACAGAGGAGTTGTCCTATGAGGAAACTCTAGTTGCCATATTAGATCGGTAGGTCCGTAAATTGAGGACCAAAGAGGTCCCTTCGGTTAAAGTATTGTGGAGAAACAAGAATATAGAATAGGTGACCTGGGAAGATGAGGATGGCATGAGGTCCAAATATCCTCACTTGTTTCATATCCCAGGGTGATGACATATCAGTTTATATTGGTGCAGTGAGGTAAGATACCTATCTGATTTTTTTATATTGCTGCTTATTATTATTGTTGTTGTCGTTGTATATTTGCTCCACTGTTATTGCGGAGCTATAGTGCTTAGCAATTTATGGCATTTTAGGTTCCTGGATATTGAGAAAACTTAACAGCGTGACTCAGATTTTTTTTTCATTCGAGGACGAATGTTTCTAAGGGGGGAAGGATGTAATGTCTAAATTAACTCGTATCTTCGTGGAAAGAGAAGGAGGGTGAGTAATAAATTTAAAATGATGTGGTATGTCATATTTTAATTGTTCAAGGGTTGTATCTCAAGTTTTGAAGTTAAGTAAGTCGCAAAATAAAAGTTGGCGAAAGTTATCGTAACTTACTTTTTAAAGATTTCTCTAAAATTTGGGTCAAATGTCTTGGATCTTTCCTCCCAATATATAAAGAGTTAGAAGGCTTATCACCAATTAAATCGAAGACCTATGAGTCTAGTTTGCAACACACAAAACCTTGTATCAAACCGACATCAGAGTAAAAAGTTATGAACGTTTTACTAGGGACTGCCGAGGGAGAATCCGCGTCGAGTCAAAAATATGGTATGTCGGCTTATTTAACATTTTAAGCCATGAAATCATTTTATTTCAGTTCCAAACCAGAGAGAAAGTTTAAGATAGGGTTCCTATGGAGTTCTAGCATGATGAAGTTGCGTTTGGAGCTGGTTTTTGAAGATGTAAATGTGTAGTTATTAGTACTTCTTCAAGGTTTACACTTGGTTAACTAAATTTCGTACCAGTTGTGTATATATAGTGTTTGTGAAGCTTAGGACATAAGGAACAACTTCCATGAAGGAACTACAATCTTTTGAGCGTTCATAGGAAAGGTATGTTAAGGTAATTACCTACTTACGATATGTTTCCTTAAAGCTTAGGAGCAATGTAATTGGGTTGTTATCCTTGTTACACTTGTAGCCATTATTGTTGATTGTTGGTTGCTCAAGTTGATATAATCCTCCCTCGTCGGGATTCTTATTCAGTTAGTAGCGTCCCTATTTTGGACACGACTTAGAGGCTATTTGTATAGGTTTCTTATAACTAAATTTCTCGCTTTTAGCGATTGGATTGTTGTTGCTTCCCTTGGGGCTATTGTGGTTAGTTGCAAGAATGTGATCTATGCCTAGAAGGGATATGTTCTGCCTACAGGGCTATATGGATGCCTAAAAGGGCTATAAGTTGCCTACAGTGCTATATTGATGCCTAAGAAGGCTATGTGCTTCCTACAGGGCCATGTTGTTGCCTAAGAGGACTATGAGTTGTCTATAAGCTATGTTGATGCCTGAGAGATCTATGTGCTGCCTACGGGGCAATATTAACGCCTAAGAGGGATATGTGACTGCCTATAGGGCTAGGGGACTACCGATAGGGGTATATAGGTTGATTGGCATCTTCCGGGCTTATGGGGGCTTGAGTAGGTGGTCTTGTGTGCTGTTTGTACCTTTCGAGCTTATAAGGGCTTGGTTAGGTTGTTGGTTTATTATTTTTGATAAGTTTATATTTAGGAGTAGGTCAGTACACTTATCTTATCCTTGATTTGTTTATCAGATTATTCCAGTATATCAGTATACCTCCTCATAGTCTATTGTCTTTCATACTCTGTACATTATTATGTACTAACCCCCCATGTCCTTGGGGGCACTGCATTCATGCATGTAGGTCCTGACAGATGACCGACTAGACCTCCTGAGCAGCAGGATTGACTTTTATCCGGTTGGCTAGCCCCTTTCCTTCGGAGCTGCCAGAGTTAGGAGGTTTGTCACCTTTTGTTGTATATATCTTTATGGGTAGGCTGGGGCCCTGTCCCGCTAATCTTTACTACTCTTAGAGGCTTGCAGACTAGTGTGTGGGGTGTATAGCTATGTTATGGCCATACTGGCCAATGTTGTTGGTTTGTTGAAGCTTGTAAGTTGTTTGATGTATTGTATTGATATATACCTGCTTTTAGTTTTTGTATAGATATCATGGTGGCCTCGATGGCTCAATCAGGACTTATGTGCTAGTTGGATATTTATTTATATGATCTCCTGGGAGTAGCTGTTTCTTTTATAGATCAGTTGACAGTGGCCTTGCCGGCCGAGGGATTAGTTTTAAGCCAAGATATACTTGTTTATTTTCTTTATTATGTATGGCTGCCATGCGCTAGTAGCAAATGCTTTACCAGGGTCGGGTCTGAGTTTTGGAATTAGGAGCCAGTTGCTCCCCTCGAGTTTGGGGTGTGACGGTGGCTTATTCTTTGTGAAGGGAAAGTGAGGACTCAGAGATGATCTTCTAAAATTGATGATGTATATAGTAATTGTTCAAGACTAAAAGCAAGTAGACATGAATTGAACTAGATTATAGTATATGTGATGGATCATGATTAGTAAAGCTTTAAGTTGAACCTTTATCATGATTTATTACTAGAATCACTTAATAATGAAACATGTGATTAGAATGACATGTAATCTAGGTTTACATGATGCTTTTAAGGAATATAGCTATTAGGAGTAAAGACTCATAGTTATGACTGTTGACTTCTAAGGTATTGAAGATAAAGCTAATATGATGAATTTTGTATGTGAAGGCCCTAAGAGGGAAGTTGACTTAGTGATGGTAGACTATTAGATAGAAATGTTATGGAAGGTCTTTACCCACCTAATCTACCTCATGAATGTTTGAATGCATAAAGTGATAGAATCACATGAGTTAGGATGATATCCATGTCTAGTGGTTGAACCCTAAGTGTGATAATTGAAAGTATGCTTTGAACCTCAAGGAGGTGAAATATGATATTTTGCATGAATTTCTTGAATTATGATTATATCCATGTGTAATGTAGTGAATTCTAGATGTGTTGATTGAATATGATCCATAACCCTTGAAAGGGCAAGATATGATATTATGCATGTTTTATGAGACTTATCTATAGGCTATAAGAACACTTTTAGCGTAAAGTGATTATGACTATGTTGTAATTATGGAGTTGTTGAAAGGCTATTCTCACACACACACTTATGCATGACTCTGATTGAAGTGTCCATGATTATGATAATATTGTTGTGATTCATTGAAAGGATATTCTCATGAACACATAATGAACATGATGTGAAAGGTTTTCTCACATAATGAAGATTCTAAGGTTAAAAGACAATTCTCACCTAATTCAATCTAATGTTACATGTAGACATAGACAGTGAAAGGTTATTCTCACGCATGATCTAATGAGTTATTCTAATGAAACAAGTTATGACTTAACAAGCACCCCATGAGAATTATGCTTAGCACCAAGTGGATATTTAGGTGAGATGGAAACTCCTCCGTTAGAAAGGGTGGGTTTCTAGGAGGAATCCCTCCATTAGAAATGGCGGATTCCTTGAAGCAATCTCTTGAGATGGAAACTCCTTCATCAGAAAGGGTGGATTTCTAGTAGCAATCTCCTTATCCCATAAACTACGCGCCCCCGTAGGTTATTTAGCTATTGGATCCACCGAAAGCTAACATGACATGGTCTTACCTTAGGCAAGTAAGACAATCCTTTTTGGTGTGGGTGACACCGGATTCTATGTTAAGCTCACATGGTCTATGTCTGTTAAGGCTAATTCCCACTATCACAACAAAACTATGAATTATGGTTACTCAAGAAGCTTTACTTAGCATGGGTGCGGTGTATGGTGTCTTATTCATGCATTGCACAAGTATGCTTTGAGGGTAGTTATGATATATTCCTCTTATGTATGATGATCTATGTAATGAACATACTTATGATTTATGCTTATGATGTATCTTTGATGGTTTTTTCCTATAGTTGCCTTCCATTATATGATTGACTAAAGGTGATAGATTCCCTTGTCTATTAGAAGTAAGCTAAAGATGAGACCACGAGATGGTAAGTATGATTATGATAGACAAAGGGGATACTTAGCATGGATGGGATTATGGGGTCCTATCCATGCATTGCACAAGTGTACTTGGAGGTTACTTATGAAGAGTTTCTCTTATGCTATGAAGAACTAAGTATTGACTATGCTATAAATATGAGGTATCTCCTATGTTCAAGGTTCATTCCTTATAATGACTAATGCTTACACTATATCTTTGTTCGAGATTATGCTTATGATTATGTGATATATGTCTTATTTTAACTAATGCCTCTTACATGCTTATGTTGATGATTTATGCTAGCCATGATATTTAGTACGTTATTGTACTAACGGATACTCTTGCCTACATTCTTATCAAATGTAGGATCCGGCGATCTTGAGTTCCATTCTCGTGGCTAGGTTCTAGTAGAGCAAAGGAGTTGAAGACTTGGTGAGTCCTCATAGCATCGAGGATTTGTTCACCTTCCTCTATGTCTTTTCTTTATGTTTTAGACTTTAGTATGGGCTGCATCCCAAGAGTTATTCAAAGTTGTATTAGATGGTTTGAAATAAAGTGTTATAGACTTCTACTTGCTTTATAAAAGACTTCGATTTTTATGAAAAATGTTTTAAATTTCTACATCATTTCTATTGCTTTATGTTATGCTATGCTAAGGGGCTTGTATGAGACACTTCGGGGTTGAATACGCCTGGGTCGTGACAGGCAATTATCAACGATGGAGGTTCGTGTTGTTGTAATAAGTTGTTTAAGGTGTTGCTTGAGAAATATGGTGTTTGACAAAGCGTAGCAACTCATTACCATCTGCAGTCTATAGTGGGCAGGTTGTAGTTTCAAAAAGGTTCTGGCAAAGATTGTGAATGCGAATAGAACAGATTGGTAGAGAAAGTTTTAGAACAATTAATGGGCATATCGAACTGCATTCAACACTCCCATAGGTATGCCTCCTTATCAACTTGTGTTGGGGAAGTCTTGTTATCTACTTGTAGAGCAACGCACAAAGCCATGTGGGCAATTAAAAAGGTGAGCTACCGTAGTTAAAAAGGTGACCTATGACCCATAGAAATTTTCATGAAATGTACGGATAACACTCAAATCTCCCTTCAAAACCAATTAAAAAGGTGAGCTACCGTAGTTAGTAAAAACCCAACGAAGAGTCGAGGTCGAATCCCACATGGAACGGTATATCGTAGAGAATTCTTTATCGAGAGATTTGGATTTTAAATCAGCTTATTTGGAATGGTAAGAACAATTTGGTGGATGGTACCACCAACTTAATATAAAGTTTTTTTATCAAGTATCTCAACTAAACTAAGATTTAAATGAAATCAAGAATTAACAAGCAATCTAGGGGTTCAGAGATTGGAAATCAATGTCATATAGGAGTAAATGTGTTGCTCCATAGTGATGTGCATAAATAAATAGGATAAGTCATCTTCAATAATGTTAAAATCTTTCGATATCAAGGCATCTATTCCTAGAATATCCTTTCGGTTTCATCTAATGACAATTATTAACAACCCAATACCTTACTCTATCCCCTCTTTCAAGAATAGGGCAAATAGATTTGACCCATAACCTCTGTTTTGAGTAAGTCAAGGACAGCAAACCTAATTTCTAGTACTGAACTAAATACACACTCCAATTAATCTCTTTCGAGCATCAACCGGAGATCGGAAGTAGGAATTAAGTTTGCAACCTTAACCCCTAAGTTAACCTCATGATAATTAGATCAAATTCATGTATGAGCAGCAATAAAACAGAGCATAGCATAATACCCACTATATAAAATTAACACCCAACCACATTGAAGCACCCCTAGATCTTAGGGTTTTAGCCACCCATCACAAAAAGTAAAGAAAGTATACCTTCCATGAGAGAAGCCATGGGTAAGTTGAAATCAATCAATTAAGAGTAAACCCACTTTGGATTTTACTTCAAATTATTGAATTCAAGATTCAAATTGTAAAACCCCAGAAAACTAGAAAAAGTATTCTAAAAAGTAAAAATGTTCTCTCTCAAAACTTTTTCCTGAACTCATTTGTTCAACACTCTAATCGAACTCTCTTAAACCTATATCATTTAGGCTATTTATTTGTCCCAAAATTTGGCCCAAAAATCCACTTCGTAACCAAATCGGCAATATTAGTCGAGCTCGCCTAATTGAGTCGGTGAATCGCCCTTCATTCCCTAGCTCACCTTTATGATACTCTAGTCTTCAGGTGTTTGAACCTCAGCTGGCGAACTCGATTAAATTAGCCTTTCACGTTCATCGCATCACCGAATACCATCTTAGTTTTCCACTCGAGCATTAAATCTTTGCCTTGGACACTGTCAGATTTGGTTAGGTCTTTCCCAGTCAGCGATCTACCCTTTATGCTAGGCGATCAACAATGTTCGTTTTACACTTCTTATGCATTTTTACCTACTCTTTCCAGCTTCAGTCCAATTGTGATCATAGCTGCAAATTATCGACATTTGATTAGAAGTAGACAAAGTTCGGCATTAAGGAGACAAATTATTGAGCTAAATGGACCTTAAATGAGTGCAAATCTGCCACTCATCAACACCTCCAACTTAAATTTTGCTTGTCCTCAAGTAAATCAAGAACACAATAAGGGTGTCTACAATAATATTCAATGAGAGTTAACATACAAGAGGCACGGCAAGACTACTCTCAATAGCATGTTACCCTAAATCATGATAAAAAAGCTTCAAATGATGACTGTCTAGTCTCAACACAAGCTCAAACTCACTTTAGCTTCTTGTCTAATGCAAGAACATGTTTGAACAAATGCATTCAAGTGCTCTCACATCAAGCTTCTTGTCTAATGCAAGAATATGTTTCAAGAAATGCCTTCAAGTGCCCTCATAACAAGAACGATTCCATGCTCTCACAAAACAAATCAAAACAGGTAATAGGAACCAATGCAACTCTCACTTTCTCAAAAGAGAAATACATGCATGCTTTTTCGATAGGTTTTATCATATCTTTCAATCATCAAACAACTTGGTTCATGTAGGCTCTCAGGGGTCTTTTAGGCTTGTAATGGGGCTCAGGGTTAAGGCAAGGTCAATTTGGATTAGTGACGTACACCTTTTCAAAGTATTGTTGCAATCATCATCACCTCTTATGGAGTTCTTTTCCATCTTTCTCATTTGAGAACTCAAACCCTAACTTTCTACTCAATTTATTTGGAACTCCCTTTTATTTAGTTCACTTTTCTTTTTCATTTTCATTTTCCCAAGCTATTTTCATTGAATTAATGACAAATACATACATATTTTTTTTTAAAAAGGGTTTCCCTTTTTTTGTAAGACTTTCATATTTGAGCTTCATTTCTTCTATCTTTGGCCTTGATACTTATCATTACCAACGACACTAACCTACAGTACGAGTGTCTACAATCATCGATATTATAGTAACCCAACTAAAGGTTGGGGTCGTGTCCCAAGGGAGTGGTTTTGAGAATTAATATAAAAATAAAATTTAGTTCTAATTAGTCGTAGCTAAAGACATTAACAAACAAAAATATTGTAAATTGAAGGGGGTGACACAAAAGTGTTAAATATCAATTGGGGGTTTTGTCACAAGTAGTAAAAACAGCAAAAGTAAACAAGAAAATCAAGTATGGGAGAAATTTCTTGAGGTGTGACCACAATAAGTTCCCTCTCGGGAAACTTACCTCATTTCAAATGGGTTCCTCTCGGACACCCACTTGTCGCATGAAGATCAGCCTACGCTTTACTCCACTCACTCTCTCGAGCTGAGTGTTAGGATACCGGACTAGGGTTCATCCTCTCAGGCTGAACTCATGTCAACCCACTCCTTAGGCCATCAGTCTAGTGGTCTTGGTTTCGCGACCTCCCTCTCGGGCAAGCTGAAAACACATGGGTGGTTTTGTATTTGTAACTACAAACTTATTAAATTAAACCACAACCACTAGGTTAAATCACCATTAAAATACATCTAACCTATCAGCAAGCAAGACCCAACAACAATATCAACACATATTTGCTAAATCACACCCTAAGAATGGGGGTTTTTAGCGACACATCATGAAATAACAAAATACACCTAAAATGATACTAAGATCAAATGGGTATAAGAAATTAAACCTTGATTTAAGAAAAGGAAGAAGAATGGAGAAGACCCACTTCCAACTTGTGGAAGATGAAATCCTTCTCTCTTCAAGTCTCCCACCAAAACCCTCTCCAAACTTGAGAGAAAATATCCCAAAAAGTACTATTCTAGTTTGGAAATTAAAATAAATATCTGACTCTTCTAAAATTAATAACAAGTTTAGTATTTATAGACTTCAAAAAATAGTGTTAGCGGATCTTTCGGCGAGGTTAGTCGATGTCGCCGAATGACTCGGCGACTCGCCCTTCTTCTATTTCATCGCCGTTTCGTGCTTGCCTTCAGCATCTTCACGTTATGGACCATTGGGAGGTATAGTATTGCTTCGCGGAAATATTAGACGAAGCGCCAACTGCTCCTTTCATCGCCTTTTGAGCCTTCTTCTTCAGGGCTTCGCGCACTGGAACAAAGGGCAGAGTGAATCCCTTTTTCAATTCTTTTTCTAGTGCTTCTAAGTCATCTTTTTATTCACCTCCATGGATTGCTTGGAAACCCGATTTCTTTTGTATTTACTCCACAGGTTTTTTTTTAGATTAAAGGGTTTTCGTTGTTCTGCAACACCATGGGTTAAGGGGGACTTTTCTTGCACTTCTTGACTTCTCCTTTTCCTTTTCACCACACCCCAACTTAGGCTTTTGGCCTAAGTTGGCTATTCACTAATCAACAAATTAAGAGGATTATAGATAGTGGGTCAAGTAAGGTCTAGGGTTCATCAAGGTTCTTCCAAAGAATGGTAAGGCTCAAGGGGTGTTCAAAAGAGTTTCACACGCTCACCGGTAGGCCACAAAAGAGGTATATGTCAAATTTGGCTCACACTCTTTAAAGTTGCCTAAGATCATATCTTGAGGACACCTTTCTAAATCAATCAGACTAACAGGGAAAATTCTAGGTTTATTCATGCATGGTTCAATGCAAGCTAATCACACAAGGCATCGACACTAAAGTCAAACAAGACTACACACTTTTGCTAGTGTGCAATGGTCATTACAAGAGAATTAATTCTATCAATGGCTAATCACAACGAAATGCAAAGAGTTCACATATTGTATATACAACTTCATTTGTCCTCACCATAGTCGTACATTCATGTTCGTTCAATTGAGAAAACTATTCAAGTCATCGGTATTGATCAAAATTGAGACTCAATTTTTTGCAAAAGAACAGCCACATTCAACTCACGAAGGGTGGCAAAAATGTGTGAAAAACTCAAAAAAATTCAGAAGGGTCAAAGTCATTTTGCAATTAAAAAAAATAAGCAGAAACGGAGCCACAAGCTCAAACAATTGCAAAGCAGTTTTAAAAACACAAATCAAAACAAATAACCCAAATGTACACCAAAATACAAATATCCAAAACAAGCAAAACAAGGTGGGTCTCACCCCACGACAAATAAAAGCAGTTGTCCTCAAATGCAAATAAAATTAACAGAATTGGAAAATATAATAAGACAGAGAGGGGGTGAAGGAAGGTCCTATCTATGCAGTCTATTTCTTTGTCTGGCCTCAGTAACTAATGGAGCAGTCTGTATATGGGCATCAGTGCCCGCAGTAGCCTCAGACTGAATAGCAGTGCCAAATCCACTAGGAGCTACTGTGGACATCTCAGTCGACAATGTCTGGATCATCTGCTGCATAGTCGTCTCTATAAGATCTGGCAAGTCTCTGAATATTCCCTCATCTCTGCTCTCCTGTGTCTCTTCAACATACACTGATATAAACTTCTTATCGATCTCTGCATCCGACTCTGCATGTGTTGCGTCGTCCCCCGGCACATCTCCGGTGGTCCCAAGAGCATCCTCATCATCTTCCCTCTCTATCAGTGAAGTGAAGTCAGTAGACTTAAGGTAGTCTACGTCCTTTCTCAAATTCGCATTCTCAGCTTTTAAAGTTGCCACTTCAGAGGCTTCCCTCTGTCTGATTTCGCAAGTAGTGACTCTTACTGTCAGGGCATCGACAGAGGTCTGAAGTGGGGTAAATGTTGCTAGTATGGCCCTGTCGATCATCCCTGGAATAGACCTCTCCAATCGGGTAGCTCTCACAGTAACTGAATAGGCCAACTGCCCCATCTTCAGGATCATTGCCTGAGTGATCCTGGTAGGCTGGGAGGATGGGGAAGCACTTAGAGCCTGTGTAGAAGAAGAAGAAGGAGTTGGTATACCTGAGGGCTCAGAGGCCAGGGTGGACGAAGGTGCCTCTGCTGGCAATGAGTCAACATCGACTTCTGGAGAAGTATCTGTTGGGGTTGCTCTCCTCCTGTAATCTTCCTCTCGTGTGAACTCGACCTCTATACACCAGATATCAGTGGAAGAAGACGGGCTGACTTCTAATCACTGGCAGGGTCCCGAGGCACTCCGGCACGCCGACATAACTCGGTGATCAGAACAGGAAAAGGCAGAGATATCTATGTCTATTTGGCTATCATAACCATCTCTTGTCAAACCAGCAGTCCCAGGTCGATCAGCTTCCTAGCCATGATAGAAAAAAGACAAGCTGCCTTAGGATGACTCAGAATGGACTCGTTCTGGGATGGCATGATAGTGCTGTTGATGAAGCCAAACCAGTACGAAGAGGCGATGTTCATGTCCCTTTTTTCAATCGGAGCTCCCGCAGCCAACCACTTCGGGGTGATATCAGAAATCATCGGAGCTAACCAACCCTTCAAATAATCCAGGGCTAGAACGATAGGCAAACCCTGGTAGGGCAATACCAAGTGCAGCGGTCGACCCAGTATAGCATTAATATGCTCGTTGTGACACTCGACCTCATTGCCTCTCATCCTAACCGAGTGCACTGATTAGAAATCACTAGCCTTTATCTTATTTTTTGGGACCAACTCCCCATAGGCTAAATAGAATTCCCGAACCCAGGAAGGAATGTAAGGGCCCCGGGGCCTACTGAACTGCTCGAACTCATGATACTTGAGTGTGTCAAGCACCTCAACATGCTTACCTCTGAAACCCTCCACCAATAGTAACTTTTCTTCTAGAATGTTTTGTAAACCATCGCCTTTCAACCTGTTCAGCAATCTGGGTGGAGGTGGAGGTGGAGGTACTGGGAGTGCAGGGGCCACTGGAGGTGGTATCAGGTTTGGCACTGATTCGGTAGCCGGAGGAGTTGCAGCTGATGTAACTCTGATAGGTATTGATTGAGGTCTATCCTTGAGCCTATTTTGTCAGTGAATCAAGGGTTGTTCATGTTCCAGCTCAGGAAAATCTAGTTCAATAGCAGACCCTTTTCTAGCAATATGCTTCTTTCGTTTGCCTTTATCTCCTGGTGGGAGATCTTACTTTCTTTTCTGTGAAAGATGTGGTCCTCATTCATTGATTGTAATACTCGTTGCCTTTTTCTAAGGTGGTATGTTTAGGTTTGTGCGTACCATATCTACAAAAGTTTTTGATTAGTCAGAAGAACAACCACACTAAAAAATAGAAAATCTGAAGAAGAAAGGTTCGCCGATCAGTCAGCGAATCGTCAAATCTCTTTGGTGAGCTAGGTCGAACTCGCCGAAGGGCCAACTACTTTAAGCGGTCACGAATGTGTTCACCAAAAGTTACAGATCTCTCAGCACTATGGACATTAATGAAGAGCGATCTAAGACCAGTAGGCGAACCGCCAAATCGTTTGGAGAGCTCGACCCAGCTCGCCGACTAATTTAACGTGCCTACATTTCAACTCACTTCTTATAATCAACCTTACAAGCCTTTGAAACGAAATCAAAGCATGTACACACGAAATTCACACAAGACCCATACTTCCCATCACCCCGGAATACTCAGACTTCTTCTGATTTTGCCAACTTTGGCTATTTAACTACGATCACCCTTAGGAATATTGTCACCCATTCCTTCAGTGAGCGATTTTCATTATTTAGCACAAATGCAGGCTATCTAGGTGTTACCCAACCAATATAAGGAAAATCAAGTAGCACCCATTGCAATTTCAGTTAAATTAAAGCACAAACAACAAGGCATTCGACTATTAAAATATTTCAGGCAACTAAGTTTGAATTACACATAGCATAACAACCTATTTCTATCAGAGAGGCCCAGCACACGTCATCCTAATACTACAATTGCAAGTGACTATAAAAACTTTTAAGATAAATTCGGGGTTATATGGACTAACCTTTAATGCCGATCGAATTGCTCTTTGAAACGCTAGGCAGCAAAGAGATCCAAACCCCAAGCACTAATTACCAACGAAGATACTAATGGAATGGTAAAAATCTAAGAAAAAGTACCTATGGTGTGATTTTGAGGAGTCTAAAACGAGGGAAGTGAGAGGTTCAAAATTTTGACCTTTTTGCCTTTATATAACCGTTCAGTTCTCGGTCATTCGGCGACGTTAGTTTTGTTGCCGATCAACTGGGCGATGCGCCGAATGCATACTTACCTCACCGAGTTTTACAGGACATCCCTTATTTTGGGGTCCCAACGACGGATTACGTCAGTATCGCCGATAGGTTCGGCGATTCACCCACTGGCTCCTTGGCTCGCCAACTTGCATTTTTCAACCCCTTTTCACTTTAACCTAAAAAATCAGCACACCATTATTCGAACAGAATAATTAAAAGCAGTAAAACCTTGGGTTGCCTCCCAAAAAGTGCCTTATTTTACATCGTGGCACGACGCAAGTTCTGTCTCATTCTCCGTTATTAGGATTGGCCCTAGTGTCACTAGGTGCCCCCAATATGTTATTTGGGTGGAGATGAGGCTCTGCAAAACTCATAAGTGACCTAATTAGCTGGATTGATCTAGAGTGAGATCCAATCATTTGATTCAACACTTCAATATTATCCTTCATTTCTTCCAACACCCGATCTTGATCGGTGATCTTCTGGAGAATGATGTGAAGTGTGTCCTAGACACGATTTTTCTCCCCATTTCTAGACTTCTTCCACTCATGAGGGGGTATATACTTCCCCTTGTTGTTGCATTGAACTTCCACCTCTCAGTGTGGTCAGCGTGAGGTTCTTTTGAACTCATTGGCTCATATCAACCAATTTGCCACTACTCTACTCATCCATGCTCACCTAATTGGACAACTCAACAAAAACCAAGACTAAAAGTAAAGTTAGTAAACTACAACTACGAAGAACAAAAACTCTACTAATCTAAAAATTCTCAAATAACACCACTCCCTGGCAGCGGCGCCATTTTGATGCTTATTGTGACCAACGACACTAACCTACAGTACGAGTGTGTACGATCGTCGATAATATAGTAACCTAACTAAAGGTTGGGGTCATGTCCCAAGGGAGTGGTTTTGAGAATTAATAGAAAAAATAAAATTTAGTTCTAATTAGTCGTAGCTAAAGACATTAACGAACAAAAACATTGTAAATTGAAGGGGGTGACAAAAAAGTGTAAAATATCAATTGGGGGTTTTGTCACAAGTAGTAAAAACAACAAAAGTAAACAAGAAAATCAAGTATGGGAGAAAGCTCTTAGGGTGTGACCGCAATACAAGTTGAGACAAACCGTTGGGTACATGCTTTCGATAGAAAATTTACAAGATAATAGTGACTAGGCTAAGCTTTAGATGGAAATAAGTTCCCTCCCGAGCAACTTACCCCGTTTCAAATAGGTTCCTCTCGGACACCCACTTGCCGCATGTAGACCAGCCTATCCCTTACCCCACTCACTCTCTCAAGCTGAGTGTTAGGATATGGGACTAGGGTTCACCCTCTCAGGCTGAACCTCATGTTGACCCACTCCTTAGGCCATCAGTCTAGTAGTCTTGGTTTTGCGACTTCCCTCTTGGGTAAGTTGAAAACACATAGGTGGTTTTGTATTTGCAACTACAAATCCATTAAATTAAACCACAACCACTAGGTGAAATCACCATTAAAATATATCTAACCTATCAGCAAGCAAGACCCAACAACAATATCAACACATATTTGCTAAATCACACCCCAAGAATGGGGGTTTTTAACCACACATCAAGAAATAACAAAATATACCTAAAATGATACTAAAATCAAATGGGTATAAGAAATTAAACCTTGATTTAAGAAAAGGAAGAAGAATGGAGAAGACCCACTTCCAACATGTGGAAAATGAAATCATTATACCTTCAAGTCTCCCACAAAACCCTCTCCAAACTTGAGAGAAAATATCCCAAAAAGTACTATTCTATTCTGGAAATTAAAATAAATGTTCGACTCTTCTAAAATTAATAATAAGTTTAGTATTTATAGATTTCAGAAAATAGTGCTGGTGGATCTTTCGGCGAGATTAGTCGATGTTGCCGAATCACTCAGCGACTCTCCCTTCTTCTGTTTCATCGTCGTTTCGTGCTTGCCTTCAGCATCTTCACATTTTGGACCATTGGGCGGTATAGTACTGCTTCGCGGAAATATTCGACGAAGTGCGACTGCTCCTTTCATAGCCTTTTGATTCTTCTTCTTCAGGGCTTCGCGCACTGGAATAAAGGGCAGAGTGAATCCCTTCAGTGAATCGCCAAGTGTGCTTGGCGATGCTCAGGCTTCAGCTTCTTCATTCTTTTTAGCCTTTTTGGTTCTTTTTGCGCCTAAGTGTCCATGCTTTCAATAAAACTTCAAATACCTGAAACTTAAGAGTTTTCCTCAGATATTGAGACAAAATAAGCATTCGAGGACACTATTCGATGCTAAGTAAAATAGCCCATGAAAATATGCAAAACTAAACTACAAACAGTAATAATATAGGTATTTTCTTGTCTCAAAACTAGGTTATTTTCAGATGCATGTCTCAAATTATCAGTTTTCATGATTTAGGATGCTTTCAGATAAAGTATCTATCAGTATCAATATTCATAAGTAACTCAAATATTATCAATTTGTTTGTATTATTAGATTATTACTACTTGTAGTTTATTTTTGCATATTTTCATGGGCTATTTTCCTTAGCAACCGCTAAAAAGACTTCTAAACGAAAGAATAATCAATGCATGCAATAACACTATTCAAGAATTACTTAATTACTATTCATACTTTGTTAATCGCTCATGGTTCCCACATCCCTATTTGTGGATTTAGTTACCCATAATAGCAAGAACACAATTCATAGTTTTAGATGAAGAAATCATGAACTTACGTAATGAGAAGAATAAACCCAGAATCTCAACTTGAATTTCAAAGTAAAAATCTTCAAAACCAACTTAGGAAATCAAGAATTGCTAAAGTTGCAAGTTAATCTCCAAACCCAAAAACTAGAACTAAAATAATAAGGTCTAACCCCAAAAACGAGGTTTACATGCCATATATATAGAGAAACAAGTCCCAACTAAAAAGGAAACGAAATAAGGAAATAATGTTTCTGGACGCGGTTGCAGTTGATGACACTGACCTACAGACCGTGTACTGACCTACGGTCCGTAGGTCCCTTCCATGGTTTGGGACTTAGGCAATTTTTCCGAAGCTTGGAACTCCAACTCTCAGTACCGAATGACGGCGCAACAGCACAGATCATGACTTGATCCACGATCCGTGGATCCTCTTCCGTAGTCTCATACTTAGTTTGATAAAAATTAGGTACTGGAACACCTTCTCTGAATCAGTTGATTGACCTGCAAGACGGCCCGTAGGTCAAACTACGGTCTGTCGATCATGGTCGTGGTTCCACACTTAGTCAAGAATTCCCTGATTATTTCTTCAAGCCTTTCCCATCAATCTACGCCCTGCGCCACGGACCGTGACTGGACCTACGGTCCGTAGGTCATGTTCGTAGGTGGCTTTTTCTGCAACCTTTTTTCAGTTGTCTCATAGCTCCCACGTTTGAACTTATTTCCTGCAAACAAGATAAAAACACATTAATGCCACTACAAAATGTCCCTAGACACACACAACTCTTAAGTGAAATGTATTAAAAATACCGTAAACTCACGGTATATCAACACCCTCAACTTAAATTCGTTGTTTGTCCTCAAGCAACGCACTAACACTTTAAACGACACTTGTATAGAAGCAAGCATTTAAGCACAAGCAATCACATGGCTCTCTATCCCGACTCTCCTTTTTAGTGCAAATATTTTCTCTTAGACTCAACAAGCTAACTCATGCGGATCAAAATATGACAAAGATTGACCAATCAACACACAACATACATTGTTTGGCTATCACCAAGGTACCAACTTTCCGACAATGTAATTAGTGCCCTTACTTCAAATGAAATCCTTTTTTCACACAATGAATATGAGTTTGAATACAAGGATTCATTCAACACTCACGCTCAGAAGTAATTTCAAGTACAATTAGTTCTCAATACCATAGGCTTGCCCTTATTTTCACTACTTAGACTCTCCAAACAAGTTGCTAGGATCACCATAGGACTTTTCTTAGCTTATAACATAGATTCAGGGTCAGGTGTGGTACATTTAGGTACTTTTTAGTTACTTTCTGCGCTCCTTGACATTACATTGGCTATTTACCTCTTTCTTGACCTATTTTTGGCAACTTTTCATCTCAATTTCTTTCCCTTAACTCTTTTCAACCAAGGATACGACTTTTGAATTTTTGACTCTTATTTCTCATTTTCTTGTTTTTCTTTTACTTTCTTTTCTTTTATTTCTTTTCACACTTTTCTTTTTCTTCTTTTGCACAAAGTCACATCCTCTTTCATACTTTGTCATCTTTTCAACATGAAACTCTTTTCATTCCCTTTTGATCCAAATGTTTGAGCCTAAAATTGACCAATTCATTTTATTCACCTAACTCACCTTCCCTTAAAAACATTATCGTGGCCCCAGTCCCTCCTTGGATATGTGCACCTTGACTTAGGCCAAAAGCCTAAGTTAAGGGTGGCTAAGCCCAAAATTTTACCTTAATCTTAGCCCTGGTCCGACATCCGACATTGTGCACCTCAACTAATGAAAAATGCACAAGTAGTGGTAAGTATTTCCGCTTGTCATGGGGTGACCCGCGTTCATTTCCCGACAGCGGCGCCAAAATTTCATACGCTCAAATTGCACCTCCCTGACTTGGCCATATGCCCATGTGGATCGTCTGATGCCATACCAAAGAACAAACCCCTTGATGTAAGCATCTGCATCAGACTGCTCGTCACCATCAATGTATGCCCTGCAAGTAGAGGAGGTAGAACAATGGGTCATTCAGATTCAGTGGCATTGAAGTCAACCATATAGCTATCACGCAGCCTCAGTTATGGTGGATTTTGTACCCTCAATGCATCTCCCAATAGATTTCCACCTTGATTTTCAGCATTCTCATTATTAACCCTAGGAAGTTGCAACTCAGCTCCATCACCTAGATTTCCTCCGAAAGGATTGATTGGGACCCCTTGATAATTCATCCTTCGCAAAGTTTTGTTCAGTTTTGGATCGTAAGGAGTCAGTGGTTCACCTTGACTCCGTGTACTTGGCATACACTAGAGTAGGAACCTGAGAGAAACAAAAACAAAAGAAAAGGTAAAATTAGGAAATAATTAACTAAAGTTAAATAATGCAATTTAACTTAATCTAAAAACCTTATTCCCCGACAGCGGCGCCAAAATTTGATACGCTCAAATTACACCTCTCTAAAGAAGTATAAGCGATCTTTACCAAGTAAAGAACCCAACTTGGAGGTTGGGGTCGATCCCACGAGGAATATTGTTTAGACTTAGACTTAACTTGCGATTATATTCTTTTAGTCAACATATTTCCAAAACAAGTAAGTTAAAGGGGGGTTTGTGAAACAAATAATTGATTGTTGTCAAGTAACAAGTGAGCAGGATTCAAACTTTGTTGTTATCAATGAGAGAAAGTACTAGGGTGTACGTGTTACCCATAAACTCATAACGCGGTAATCCTAGTAATAGTAATCCTTTCCTAGTGTATTACATGCAAAGTGATAAGTTAGGTATCTCTAATTCCTTGGTCTGGCAACTAGAGAATTTCACCCCGCACCTTGGTCCAGCTACGTGTGTATAATTTACTAACCCTTACCTTTACCTCATAATAGACATCACATCAATGTATGGCTTAGTTTTCACCCTCACACCAATTGACATTAGACTATTACATAATATCACACTAAATCTATGTTGATAATTCTTTTCTTATTAACTACCTCCTTGATCCGGTAAGTAGCAACAAGGCGAGTTCTAACGTTTGCAATCGCTAAAAAGACTTCTAAACGAAAGAATTATCACTGCATTCAATAACACTATTCAAGAATTACTTAATTACTATTCATACTTTTTTAATCGCTCATGGTTCCCATAACCCTAGTTGTGGATTTAGTTACCCATAATAGCAAGAACACAATTCATATTTTTAGATGAAGAAATCATGAACTTACGTAATGAGAAGAACAAACCCAGAATCTCAACTTGAATTTCAAAGTAAAAATCTTCAAAACCAACTCAGGAAATCAAGAATTGCTAAAGTTGCAAGTTAATCTCCAAACCCAAAAACTAGAACTAAACTAATAAGGTCTAACCCCAAAAATGAGGTTTACATGCCCTATATATAGAAAAACAAGTCCCAACAAAAAAGGAAATGAAATAAGGAAATAAAGTTTCTGGACGCGGTTGCAGTTCACGACACTGACCTACAGACCGTGGACTGACCTACGGTCCGTAGGTCCCTTCCGTGGTCTGGGACTTTGGCAATTTTTCCGAAGCTTAGAACTCCAACTCTCAGTACCGAATGACAGCTGAACAGCACGGACCGTAACTCGATCCACGGTCCATGAATCCTCCTCCGTAGTCTCATACTTAGTTTGATAAAAATCAGGTACTGGAACACCTTCTCTGAATCAGTTGACGGACCTGCAGGACGGCCCGTAGGTCAAACTTTGGTCTGTTAATCATGGTCGTGGTTCCACACTTGGTCAAGAATTCCCTGATCATTTCTTCCAACCTTTCCTATTAATCTACACCCTGCACCTACAGATCGTGATTGGACCTATTGTCTATAGGTCATGCCGGTAGGTGAATTTTTCTGCAACCTTTCTTCAGCTATCTTCTATCTCCCATGTCCGAACTTATTTCCTACAAACAAGAAAAAAACACATTAATACCACTACAAAATGGCCCTAGACACAGACAACTCTAAGTGAAATGTATTTAAAATACCATAAACTCATGGTATATCAATCATCATTGGTACTTTACTCTCAAAGCACCCTTAAAAATATTTGCGTAGATTTATAAACCAATGCACAAGTCCATAGTTTACCTCCTTGAGGTCAAAACCCAATTTCAATTATCAACTCTTAGAAAACATGGGTTAGATATGGATTTCATCATACATACATGTAAACCTAGTAATACATGCTCATTTTCATAAAACACTTCCTTGAAGATCGTAATCCCTCAACATATAGTTCACAACTTGAAAACATAGGGATCACATGGGTTCATAGGGGAATTCGTAATAAAAGCATTACAATTCAGCAATTCATGCATAGAAGATCATAATTAAAGCATTTAATTCAATAATGATAAGAACCCATGCTAATTGAAGAAAACCCAAACTTAATGACATAGTATTGAAACTAATTAATTAGGAAAAGACCCACCTAACATAAAAATTAACTAGCAGCTGCCACCGACGAAACCCCACTAACGGACAGTGGATGGACCTACTGTCCGTCCTGCACATCCGTCACTAAGTTTAGAAACTTTTGGCCTGACCCATGGCCCCTGGACGATGGACCGTGGAGCCACTTGCGGTCCATAGGTCCCACCATGATCCATGGTCTAGACCAATTTTGGAATGACCAATCCATGGACCAACCTACGGTTCATGGTTCAACCCACGGGTTGTGGATGGCACCAGCTACTGTTGCAATTTGCTGGGCTTCCCTCTTTCGGATCTAGGGTATTACAATATCTCCCCCTTGGGATCATTCGTCCTCGAATGAGATTTAAATTGGTTCAAAATGAGTAGGAGAGGAACTAAGAACCCAACCTAACAATGCAATTCATGAGACCAAAAAGAAACTATCAACTCCAAGCTAGGACGTTCTCAAAAAATCACACGAGGGGTGAAACCAACCCTATCAGCCCATTATGCATGCAATGCACATAAATAAGGAGGAAACATCAACTCTATAGGCCAATTCCTTCCTATAGCCTCCAATACGTATTTTCCTCCTTTGACATCCCGACAGATTTGCCAGACCCCTACTACAACTAATATCTCAATTGGCAATTATGAGGCAACTACTAGTCCTAACAAGGGGACCAGTAATCCTAGTTTTCCTAAGGAAGTGTCATTTGCTAGTTCGATTAATCCTTTCGGAGCATATCGCACAACTGATTGTATCACACAGAAAGAGGTTTCCATAAAGGCAGAAGTACCTTACATAAGGTGGACAGAAAAGGAGGTCAGTAGGACGAATAAAATTGAAAATCTTCAATTTGCTGTTATTGGAAAATTTTCATACGAATGGTCAGACCTGGAGGCACTGCGATGAAGTATTCCACAACAATGTGGGATAAAAGGGGGGTGTCAGATTGGTTTATTTCGCAATCGACACATTCTTATTTGTCTCAATCTTCATAAAGATTTCATTAATCTTATCTCTAAGGGAGCAGTTTATATTATGTGCAAAGATGGGTACGCTTATTTAGGCGCACATTGATATATGATGATAAGTTTAAAATTAGTGAAGAGACGACAAAAGCAGTAGCTTGGATTTCTTTACCTAACCTTATACCCACCTTTTTTGTTAAAGAATGCCTCTACTCACTAGCTTCTGTTGTAGGGAGCCCAATTCATCTAGACTTGGCTACGATCAATAAGACTAGACCTAGTTGTGCTCGAGTAAAGGTATTGGTTGACCTAAAGGGTACTTTTCCTAAAACGGTCCAGATGGATATTGAAAATGAAGCCACGACAGATATTCAATCAGAAATAGTTCTTATTAAGTATGACTATCTCCCTAAATATTGTAGTGGATGCAAAATGCAAGGGAATGACATGGAGGCATGTTTATTGCTAAGGCAATCAAAGGTGAAAGAAAGTTGTAAAGAGCAGAGGATGGCTGCTATTCCGATGCCAAAGGTGCATCTTTTTCAAAATGGGAAGGCAATAATTTTATCAAGTGGTAAGGTAGTTGGTGATCCGGGCAACTGGAATGTGGTAAAGAATAAGAATTTCAACAGGGGCAGCAATCATAGTATAGAGAAGCAGAGTACAGAGAAGTAGCAAATATTAGTAGAGAACAAATTTAATGCTCTTAGTGAGGCAATGACTATCACAAAGGAGACTATCGCAAAAGATAATTCTTAAAAAATGAGAGAAAATGTACAGCTACTAGATAAGCAGAAAGGGGAAGAGAGGGAAACTACAAAGAAGACGGGGAAAGATAATGAAATTCTTACAACTAAGGATTGGATCAATAAAGCTTTTGGAAAATTTATGCAAGGAGATTCTTCTTCCAAGAGTGATCACAAGTCTACTAAATTAGGTGTTCCTTTAACTGAGAATCAATTGGAAATTGTAAATAAGGTAGATGAGCACAATTCAGAGTCAGAAAGTAGTAGCAATCAACTAATGACTGATAAGGAAATAAAGGAAATTGAGAATGTCAAGAAAGCCAGCAATAACAATAGTTCTCAGTTACAAGAGTTGATAATGAATGCATCTGAAGAGTTTATTTCTCTTACAGTTAAGGTTTCCTACACTAATCAATACCTTGCTATTATGGAGGTTCCTACAGCGATACAAACAGATGATTGACAAGTTATAATGGTGAAGCTAGAGTCTCCTACTAAAATTCTTCATGATATTATCACTCACAGGGTGGGGGAACACAACGAGGTAGGTAAATGTGGTGCATATCAATGTTCTATTCCAATAAAAAAAAGCAGAATTTTTAGACTCTTTAATAGATCGAATAGCTAAGAAAGGAGACCTATCACCTAGGGTGATGAAGACAACAAGGAAAGGAAAAAAACAAGGCAATGAAGAGAATACTCAACCCATCAGAGTGCAGCCAAAAAGGAATAAATCAGTGTCTTGTTAATGATGAAGTCTTTTATTTGGAATATTAGATCAGTGAAGTCCCAACATGTTTTTCAAAGGGTTCAGATGCTTCATAAGTTTCATAATTTTACTTTTGTTGCATTACTCGAACCCTTTCAACAAGCGAGATATCTCAACTAATACATGAGAAGATTGAAAATGCCTATAGTTGTTTCCAACTGCAATGGTAAGATATGGCTTTTCATTAATCATGATATTGATATGAATGTTGTAAAGGATGAGGAACAACAAATTACCGTGGAGCTGAAACAACAAAGTCAAGCACAAAGATTTTATGTTACCATAGTTTATGCTAAGTGCGATGCAAGCATGAGGATGAGCTTATGGGAAGATCTGTATCAAATTAGTATGGGATTATCCATACCATGGTTGATTGGAGGAGACTTTAATGTTGTTTTCAATGAGGAAGAAAAGATTGGGGGTCTTCTTGTTTAGGAGGCAGAGCATGAGGATTTTGATGATTGTATTGTTGCTTGTGACTTATCAGAGGTTGAATATAGAGGAAGTCCTTTCACATGGTGGAACGGAAGGGATAGCAATGATTGTATTTTTGAAAGACTTGATAGAATACTTATTAATCAAGAGATGGGTTGTTGGTTCAATCACGTTGAGGTAGAACATCTTCCAAGAACTGGATCAGACTATTCTCCATTATTACTCACTTGTAAGGCAATTGTGACCAGTCAAAGAAAGAATTTCAGATTCCTTAAATTTTGGACGGAGCATGAATCCTTTTAGATGTAGTGAGGCAGAGTTGGGGTGTTAGTACTACTTCTGAGAATGAAAATCCATTTCTAGTATTCAAAAAAAAGATCAAAAATCTGAAAAGTGATCTATCAAAATGGAGTAGAAGGGCATCTGGTGATATATTTCAGCAAATTATTATCAGGGAAGACATTGTCAAAATAAAAGAAAAACTTTTTGAAGAAATGCTATCCCCTGAAAATAGATCTATATTGCTAAGGGCTCAAGCTGAACATAAAAGGTACTTGTATTTTGAGGAAATTTATTGGCAACAGAAAGTTGGTTATGATTGGTTTGAGAATGGGGATAGAAATACTAAATTTTTTCATTGTCTAGTAAAGGGTAGGAGGAAGAAGTTACATGTACAGAGAATTCAGAATAGACAAGGTACTTGGCTGGAGGAGGAGAGTGATATAGCAACAGAAGCCATTGATTTCTTTCATAAGCAACTCACCCAGGAAAGAGATGCTTCTTCTTTCTCTTTGCTTTGGAACATTCCTAATATGATTATTATAGAGGAGAACCTAAACCTCTGTAGAGTGCTAGAGCTTAAAGAGGTCAGAAGATTTGTTTTCAACATGAATGGGGACAATGCTAGTGGTCCTGATAGGTTGACGGGGAGGTTCTATTAGAGTTCTTGGGATATTATTGGCTATGATATTTTGAGAATGGTAAGAGATTTCTTTAAGGGTAATTCCTTACCTAAATCCATCACTCATACAAACCTGGTACTACTTCCAAAAAAGAAAAATGTTCTGACTTTTTCTGATATAAGGCCTATTAGCTTGAGTAATTTTATTAATAAAATTCTCTCGAGAATTGTACATGATAGATTGGAATTTATTCTTCCTAGATTGATTTCTACTAACCAATCAGGGTTTGTTAAAGGGGGGAGCATCATTGAGAACATTCTACTTACTTAGGAGATTGTCACTAATATTAAGAAAAGGAGTAAGATTGCAAATGTGATTATCAAATTGGATCTGGCCAAAATGTATGATAGGGTGTCTTGATTTTTCTTAATCAAGGTTCTAAGAAAAAATGGGATTCTCAAATGAAGTTGTGGATATAATAAGGAGGCTCATTGCAAATAACTGGTATTTTATTATGTTAAATGGGCAATCTCATGGTTTTTTTCACTCCACAAGAGGTGTGAAACAGGGAGATCCTCTTTCTCCTACTTTATTCATTATCTTAGATGATGTGCTATCCAGGGTCCTTAACTCTTTATTTGAGGAAGGTTAGTTTGTAGGATATGGCCTACCAAAATGGAGCTATAATTTGAATCATCTTACTTATGCAGATGATACTATTATATTTGCATCAGCTCAAAAGTATTCTTTAGAGAGAATCATGTCTACTTTGCAAGAGTATGAGACGCGGTCAGGACAAAAGATTAACAAGGATAAAAGTGCTTATTATTTACATCAGAATGAAGCTGCATATGCAATTAAGGTTGTGGAGGAGGGTACAGGGATGAAAATGGGTCAGTTTCCTATGAAATACTTAGGATGCCCTATCACACATACTAGGAAAAGAAAAGAGCATTAATCTGACTTGATTAAAAAGGTTGTCCCTGTGGCAGCGGTTTTATCAATTTGGAATCTCAATATTTCTCAAGATTGCTTATGTTGTTCTAGCCCTTCAAGAGAAACTATAGAACATCTTTTTTTAAAAGGAGAACTGACTTTTAGTGTTTGGGATTATTATACTAGGGCTGCTGGTATTATTGATCCTTAATTCAAGTCAGACAAACAATGAAGATTTGGTGGAATGCTCAAGGAAATTCAAGACAAAGAGAGATTTATCAAACTATTCTCATTCTTATTTTATGGGCTATATGGAAGAGGAGAAATGTTGTGTTACATGGAGGAAATTTCTCTAATAGGAAGGTATTTTTGGACATAAATTCTAACATTTGCAACGTTGTCAGGCCAAGGTTCAATTGGGATTTGAACTCATCCCACACTTTGCCTCAAATTGTGTCTTTAGTTGAAAACTTCAAACCATGTTTTCAACACAAGATAGTTAGATGGTCTCCCCCTCCTGTTGGTTGGTTGAAATGTAACACTGATGAGGCGTCTAGGGGAAATCCTGGTCCTAGTGCTGCTGCATTTTGTATAAGAGATCACAATGGTAACCTTCTAGGGGAAAAGGGGGTAAAGATTCCAGATTCTACTAATCTAGTTGCTGAAGCGATCACTATGAAAGAAGGATTGCAATACTATTTAGAGAATCAATTCTCCCATATAATAAAGGAATCTGATTCCCTAGCAATGGTGAATATTATTAATGGAGTTTGGGAAACACCTTGGAGTGTGATAATGGAGGTCAATGATAACGTCCAAATATACTTCTTGAAAAGAAATATAAACAATCATATGCAATATATTTACCCAATTATGAGTCGGGGTCGATCCCACAGAGAATATGAAAGAATAACTCGATAGTCATTATATAAAAATGGGGGGATTTAAATTGAAATAAAATAAAAACAATAAAAATAGCTTTGAACTAAACATTTATTTATACTCAGATGATTAGAAATAACTAGGAATGTGTTCCCCATAAGCTCATAACAAGATAATCCTAATAATAGTAATCATATCCTAGTGTATCACATGCAAAGTGGTAAGTTATGTATCTCTAAATCTATGGTCCAGCAAATAGAGAATTTCACCCCGCACCTTGGTCCGGCTACGTGTGTATAATTTACTAACCCTTACATTTACCTCATATTAGACATCACATCAATGTATGGCTTAGTTTTCACACTTGCACCAATTGACATTAGACTATTAGATAGTATCACACTGGATCTATGTTGATAATTTTTTTCTTATTAACTACCTCCTTGGTCCGGCAAGTAGCACTAAGGCGAGTTCTAACGTTTCACACCGTTAAAAAGACTTCTAGACGAAAGAATTATCAACGCATGCTTCAACACTATTCAAGAATTACTTAGTTATTATTCATACTTTGTTAATCGCTTATGGTTTCCACAACCCTAGTTATGAAATTTAGCTACTCATTATCTCAAAAACACAATCAAAATTTATTTAAATAAATATGCTTGTGTTAATCATAAAAATTTAAGAACAATAGTTAAACTATTTTTTATTAATAACGAATACAAATAAATAATAAAGGAGAAGAAAGAATAAATCACAATTATCTGGCCTCCACGGCGGCTCTTCCAAAATTCCTAAGCTAGAAGAAAATTTATATTGTGTATTGTTGTTTGGTTCTTTGCTCCCCTAAAGGATAATTTTTCATGCCCTATTTATAGATATAGAAACCCTAAATAAAATAATTAAGTTCAATACAAATTAGGAAAATAAAACCCAATTAAATTGGGTTTACCGTGTGGCCGCAATTTATGGAAATTCTTGACGGCAAGGGGCTGGTCAGCTGGTGACACGTGGCAGCTGCAAACCAAATTCAAATTGAAATGGCAATTCCTTCAGATTGGCACCATATTCATAAATACATTATTATATTAAATTTAATCTATTAAGCTGTCTACTTGATTTTCTTTCTTCAACCTTTCGTTTTTAATTTTTTTTAGCTCCAAACTTCTTCATTTTTCACCAATTTAATCCTACAAATAAAATATACTATTTAGCACAATATATAAAATCTACGCTAAAAAAAAGACAAATATAAATAATAAATGTGAAGTAAATAATGATTAAAAATATGTATTTTGGCCTCACATCAACATCCCACACTTAAACTTTTGTTCGTCCTCGAGCAAACATTAAAGCTCATCCCAAAAAAATCATACTAGCAATGTCATCACTTTGGTTAATACAAACAATTAGGCCATATATCAATTTCAAAACATCAAGTAGACTTCTCAATCATTATGCAAAACATCCCAATAAACAACAAACCTCTAACCTCCTAACCTCAAGAAAGGACTTTGAACTCATCAAATCTAAGTTTGCTCACCTACTCTCATCAAAGAAAGTTAATAAAAACACCTATCTATCATGAAACAAGTGCTCTCACAAGAAGAAATAGTTCACACACTCAAATCAAAAAATTGAATATAAATTAAGGACTTAGCATCAAAGAACACTCTCACACTCACAATGAAAATTCACATGTATGCACAAATAACCATATGCTTGCCCATTATGTACATCTCCACTAATTAAACATGATTGAATAGAATCAAATAAAACTTTAACGGGTTGTAATTTAGGCTAAGGGACGGGTAGGAAAACTATATAATAGTGACTTACACTTCCTTAAGCACTTTGCAATTTTAGACTTCATCACCCATTATTTTCTTCTCTTTATTTTCAACCCTCTCTTCGACTATTATTTCACAAGTAATTCTCATCATCTCAAGAATATCTCAATTTTTTATTTTTTATTTTTTATTTTTAAATTTTTTTTTAAGTTTTCCTTCATAATAGTCACCCTCAACTTACGTATTTTACATGCGTTAAGGTGCACAGTGTCCTTGGAAGGACCAGGGTCATCATCAAGCTAACTCTTTTTTTTCATTTCACATTCTTTTGTTCTTTTTTTTTCATGTCACATTCTTCAAAGAGGGCTTTTAAGCACTTTGTAGCTATCATTGATTACCTTTTCTTAGAATTGATAATTAGAATAAGTCTATGCTATAATGTTCAAGGAAGCAAGGTGCAAAAACTAGGGATTCAACAAAATACCCAAGGACAAAATATGGCTACCAACAAAAGGCTACAGGCTCAAAAGAGCTAACTAGTGATAAAATATCTGAAAAATGCTAAAATTTATCAGACAAGTAAAAAAAAGGCTATTATCATTTCCTAAACAAAGAAACACGTTTTATTTTGCTTCAATAACATGCAGGGCAAGTTCTAAACTAAGATGCAAAACATGGAATAAATAAAATCTCACCACACATGGCACAAGTATCAATCAAGATGGATCAATTCCACTTCTAAGAGAGACATGATTATAACAAACTACAAAATAAAATAAGTTATATACAAAGTCACAACCATGAACCTAGATGTCAAAAAGTTTGCAATTTCACTAGCAATCAACCATTCACAAGAAAGTACTGCTCAAAATTAGGCCCAAATAGTAAGTATCACATAACTCAAAAGAGTCTTTTATTTTTTCTCCAAAGCTAAAAAAAATAAAAAAATAAAAATTTATTCCTAAAACAAATAAATAAAAGACACTCGGTTCAAAGGGACTATCCTCAGAAAAAGAACTGAAAACAAAAGCCAAGGAACCCATTCTAAAAAAGAAGAAAAGACTCAATAAAATGGTAAAAACTAAGAATTCATTCCTCCACCCCCACACTTAAAAAGATGCTATGTCCCCAAAACATTAAATAAAATTTAAAACAAGGGTTAGGAAAATTCCCTGAGGCTTTTAGGCCTAGCTAGTAGCATGTTCTCTTAATTTTCATCAAGGGTCGTCACCCACACTTAAGCTCAAGCATGCTTCTTTGTTTCAATTTTTTTTTTTTTGGTTACTCAAACTTCCCCTAATCTGCAAAAACAAGAAAAGAAAAAAAAAAGTGATACTAATAAAATAAAATAAGAAGTTACACTACTAATTGGGTTGCCTCCCAATAAGCGCTTAATTTAATGTCGAGGCACGACACCATCAATTTTACTATTTTTCCTTCCACTTTGAAGATATGAATTGCACCCCTAATTTCACATCAATTTTTCTATTACGCTCAAGGGGTGGTGGTATAAAAATAAAGGTCCCAAGCAATAGATATAGCATTATGTACTTCTTGGATCCTAAGTGAAGAATGTAATTCTCCGATGTTGGAACAATAAATTCAAGAATATAGACACATTGTTCCTCCACCATACACTCTTCGATAGGCTCAGATGACTCGATTAATATCTCATCATCTAAATATAATGTGGAAAAATGATTTGAATGAGGTCCAATGCACCCTAACTTACTAATTGTACTATTTTTTACACCCTCATGTTTACACATATTAGAGTTTTTAAAAATAATATTATCTACTTCATTACACAACTCTAGTGCACTCTTCTCAACAATGACAACATCAATAACAGTATGATCAAGCAATTGGCCCTCCACTCTTAGCTCTTCAAGTTGACTTCTAAGTATTTTTTCTTCCTCAAACATATTATTACTAAATTGTTGTGTGTCATAGGATTTAATCTTGTCACTCAACTCAAAATTTAATTTATCGAGACCCCAACCAAAGTCATCTTCAACCATACACTTACATATTGATTTATAACACAGTATTAATAAATCTTCCATGTCCCCGCACAACTTATTTTGTTGAGAAAAAAATTAGCTTATAAGAATTCATAATATCAGAAGTACAAGACTTGCAAGAACACTTAACACTACATACTTTTTCAGATGACATCTCAAGAAGAGTAAAACATATAATAAAGAAAAGAAAATTAAAACAAATAAAAAAAAACAAAAAAAAAGACTAAAAGTCAAAATAAATACTAAAGACAGATTATAAAAATGGAAAAAGCGCAAATTCCGTCGTTAAGGTGTCGCACCAAAAGGATATTACAACATCATGCACAGAGATGTTAACACATTTAGCAAAGATTTAGTTATATTGTTTTTTAATTATTATGCTAAATAAAATGGCCTAACAGCCAAAAAAAAATAAAAATACTAAAGACAATTTCTAAGGCACAGTCACCGGCAACGGCGCCATTTTTGATAACGTCCAAATATACTTCTGCAATATATTTACCCAACTATGAGTCGGGGTCGATCCCACAGAGAATATGAAAAAATATTGTCAATAGCAAATATTTAACTCGATAGTTGTTATATAAAAATGGGGGAATTTAAATTGAAATAAAATAAAAACAATAAAAATAGCTTTGAACTAAATATTTATTTATATTCAGATTATTAGAAATAACTAGGAATGTGTTCCCCATAAGTTCATAACGGGATAATCCTAATAATAGTAATCATATCCTAGTGTATCACATGCAAAGTGGTAAGTTATGTATCTCTAAATCCTTGTTCCGGCAAATAGAGAATTTCACCCCGCACCTTGATCCAGCTACGTGTGTATAATTTACTAACTCTTACCTTTACCTCATATTAGACATCACATCAATGTATGACTTAGCTTTCACCCTCGCACCAATTGACATTAGACTATTAGATAGTATCACACTAGATCTATATTGATAATTCTTTTCTTATTAACTACCTCCTTGTTCTGGCAAGTAGCAACAAAGCGAGTTCTAACGTTGCGCACCGTTATAAAATTTAGCTACTCATTATCTCAAAAACACAATTAAAATTTATTAAAATAAATATGCTTGTGTTAATCATAAAAAATTAAGAAAAATAGCTAAACTATCTTTAATTAATCACGAATACAAATAAATAATAAAGGAGAAGAAAGAATAAACCACAATTCTCCGGCCTCCACGGCGGCTCTTCAAAAGTTCCTAAGCAAGAAGAACATTTATATTGTGTATTGTTTCTTGATTCTTCGCTCCCTTAAAGAATAATTTTTCATGCCCTATTTATAGATATAGAAACCCTAAATAAAATAATTAAGTTCAATACAAATTTGGAAAACAAAACCCAATTAAATTGGGTTTTCCGTGTGGCCGCAATTTATGGAAATTCTTGGGGGCAAGGGGCGCTGGTCAGCTGGTGACATGTGACAGCTGCAAACCAAATTCAAATTGAAATGGCAATTCCTTCATATTGGCACCATATGTATAAATACATTATTATATTAAATTTAATCTATTAAGTTGTCTGCTTGATTTCCTTCTTCAATCTTTCATTTTTAATTCGTTTTAGCTTCAAACTTTTTTATTTTTTCACCAATTTAATCCTACAAATAAAATATACTATTTAGCACAATATATAAAATTCACACTCAAAAAGGACAAATATAGATAATAAATATGAGGTAAATAATGATTTAAAATATGTATTTTGGCCTCACATCAGTCAACTCTATCAATATAATGATACATTCTATATCAGTGTGAGTTCAACATTCCTTAAGGAAAGGGAATGCTCTAGCTGATTTTTTTGTTAACTGAGTGTTTAATTTTGCAGTTTCTTTTGAGTTTAAGAATTTTCAAGACAAGGTAGGAAGATTATCAATTCATACAAGAGTAACACTCCATACATGAGAATCAATACTTACAATAGCTAGTGCTAGTCAATCATGTCAATATGCAAATCAACAAGTACACACATTGATTACTTCTAATCATGCAAAGTTATCAGGAAAACAACTAGCTTAGCAAGAAGAAAGTTGGAGTAAGAGGGTGATACTTCTTCAAAGTTCTTCTACAGTTGAAAAATAAGTTTTGTTGGTTATTAATGCCACACACCTGGTGAGAGCTTTGAGGTGTTCAAATGGCACGATACCAGCACTCAGAGGACTTGTCAAAAGCACCATTCTGAAAAATCTTTGGCAAACTTCAGCTTCGCCCAGTCACTAGTAATAGATAATACTGAATCGGGTAAGTTTATACATTCAAAGGCTTAAAATTTAGATGGTGGTATTAATTTCTTCGTGGGATTCAACCCGTCAAATTTTAAACTAGAGAATGGAAAAAACTAATTCGAACAGCTATCAAATATACCTGGGGATTTGGGGATAAACAAGAAGTTTCTGTTAATTCTTGGTAAACTAGTGAGTCTGTTTTTAATTTATCTTTTGTGTTTACTTTCCGATAAGTGGTTTTAGCCTCTTCGAGACTTAGCCTATCGAAATTTAAAGCATACTATCTACTAAGTACTACTTTGGCGAGTTAGAGAGCAAGGAGGCACAAATCATCAATGGTGAAAGGAAATGGAAAGATGAAGAGAATAAGGTTCCAATAGCTCAGTTGCATATGATAAAAAAGTTGCAGGTCTAGAGTTACAACACCCATATATGAAGATAATGAAAACTTACCTCGGAGTTCACCGGAGAAGACGATAGGGAACCTTGCCGGAGTAGAGTTCCAGCTGCTGCAGTGAGAATGCTGTCTATTCTGCTTTTCATTCTGATTTTTTTTTTTTTTTTTTATGTCTTAACTTCTTTTAGGAAATGAGCCATACGGGATCTTTTTATTATTTGTACAAAGTATTATTTTTTAATAAATGGGCTCCAAGCCCACTTTTAATTAAAAAAAAAAACACAATCTACTCAAATGCATCATAAGGAAGTAGGAACTACATTTATTAATCCAATATGCATGAATTCTCAAAATTTCTCATGTTCAAGGAGGAACTACCTTCTCCAAGCTAAAAACATGCTTAACACAATCTCATGAAGCCTCTGTGCATTTTACTCTCAAAAAGCATAGCTAATGGATGTTCATCAATTCAACTCATGAAGTCAATAGGCAACTCATACTCAATGCATAACAACATGAGAAAAATCAGTCATATATAAACTCATTTTCTTTCAAAACACAAGTTTTCACGAACATGCATAATCATAAGGAAATCATGGAAACACATAAAAACACTTGACTCCCAACACAAGGACAATTCAAGAGGAAACTCATTACCTCAAGCTAGAATAGGAGTAGAAGGAAAGAGATGAGGATATCGGGACATCATATCAGCCTCGACCTCCCAAGTGGCAGCATCAACTAATTGATTCCTCCACAAAACCTTCACGGAAGCTATTTCCTTGTTTCTCAACCTCTTAACTTGCCGGTCCAAATTCTCAATCGGAAATTCCTCATATAAAAGGCTCTCATCAACTCCCAACCCTTCTAGGGAAACTATGGATGTCGGATCTCCAACACACTTCTTAAGAATAGAGACATGGAAAATGGGAGGCACAGTTGCCATCTCATTTGGTAAATCTAACTCATAATCAACCTTACCAATACGTCTCAAAATCTGATATGGACATACATACCGGGGACTAAGCTTCCCCTTCTTTCCAAACCTCATCACACTCTTCATGGGTGAGATTTTCAAGTAAACCTAATCGTTAACATCAAACTCTAGATCCCTTCTTCTCACAATGGCATAAGACTTTTGCTGACTTTGGGTTGTCCTCAACCTCTCTCTAATGAGTCAAACCTTCTCAATAGCCTCATGAACTAGCTCGGGACCTATTAGGAAAATTTCACCCACCTCAAACCTACCTATGGGAGACCTACATCTCCTACCATACAAGGCCTCGAATGGAGCCATATCGATAGTTGAGTGATAGCTATTATTATAGGCAAACTCTATCAATGGCAAATGGTTATCCCAATTACCCTTAAATTCAATCACACAAGCTCTTAGCATATCTTCCAAAGTCTTAATAGTACGCTCCACTTGCCCATCGATTTGGGGATGAAAAGTCGTACTAAGCTTAACTTTAGTACCAAGCCCCTTTTGGAATGACTTCCAAAACTGAGAAGTGAATTGGGTACCTCGATCGAAAATAATGGACAAAATCACTCCATGTAGCCTTACCATTTCTCTCAAATATAACTTGACGGGAAGGAAATGAACCGATTTCTTCATCCGATCTATTATAACCCAAATAGAGTCATGTTGTCGCCGGGTGCGAGGCAAACCAACAATAAAGTCCATATTCAAGTCTTCCCACTTCCAAGTAGGAATGTAAATATCTTGGGACAAACCTCTTGGTTTCGGATGCTCAACCTTCATTTGTTGGCAATTTGGGCACTTAGCCACAAATCTCGCAATATCCTTTTTCATTCCATTCCACCAATAGACTTCCCGCAAATCCCATTACATCTTGGTGACTCCCGGGTGAATGGAATACTGTGAACTATGGGCTTCTGTCAAAATTTGTTCCCTTAAGTCATCAACATTTGGAACACATAATCGACCTTGGTATCTAAGTACACCATTTCCCCCTTGGGAGAAAGCCTCAACGGATTTCTTAAGCACCACATCTTTCAACTCTACCAAAATTGGATCAAGACCTTGTTTGGCTTTCATATCCGCTACAAAAGACGATCAGGAACCATTGTGAACCATAACACCACCTTTGGTGGAGTTCACTAGTTGAACACCTAACCAAGCCAACCTATGAATATCTCGAACCAACTCTTTCTTTTCTTTATCAATATAAGCCCCACTAGCCATAGATAACCGACTAAGAGCATCCGGTACCACATTAGCTTTACCGGGGTTATAAAGGACACTCATGTCATAATCCTTCAATAACTCAAGCCACCTTCTTTGGTGAAGATTCAAATCCTTTTGATTAAACACATATTGCAAACTCTTGTGATCGGTAAACACATCAACATGAAGCCTATACAAATAGTGTCTCCAAATCATTAGGGAGAATACGATCGCCACTAACTCAAGGTCGTGAGTAGGATAATTCTTCTCATGGATTTTAAGTTGTCTTGAGGCATAGGCAATAACTTTCCCATTTTTCATTAGCACACACCCTAGCCCAATTCTCGAGGCATCACAATAAACCTCAAAATCATATGTTCATTCCGGTAAGATCAACACTGGAGCAGAAGTAAGTCTATCTTTGAACTCTTGGAAACTCTCCTCACATGCTTCCGACCATTTGAAATTAGCCTTCTTTTGAGTCAAGGCCGTCAAAGGAAAGGCAATTGAAGAGAAACCTTCAACAAACCTTCTATAATAACCAGCCTAGCCCAAAAAGCTTCTAATATCCGGAGAAGTTACAGGTCTAGGTCAACTCTTGACCTCATCCGTCTTCTGAGGATATACCTCAATACCCTTAATAGAGACAATATGACCAAGGAAAGCTATAGATCTCAACCAAAATTCACATTTGCTAAACTTTGCAAAAAGTTGTTGGTCCTTAAGAACTTGCAACACGATCCTCAATGATCAATATGCTCATTCTCACTTCTTGAGTAGATCAAAATATCATCAATAAACAAGATCACAAACATGTCTAGGTATTGCCTAAACACACTATTCATCAAGTCCATAAACGCCGCCGGAGTGTTAGTCAAACCAAATGACATTACTAGAAACTCATAGTGACCATACCGAGTTCGAAAAGCCATCTTCGAAATGTGATCATCTTTCACCCTTAATTGGCGATAATGCGATCGAAGATCAATCTTAGAGAAATAACTTGCCCCTTTGAGTTGGTCAAACAATTCATCTATCATTGGGAAATGATACTTGTTCTTAATGGTCACCTTGTTCAACTGATGATAGTCGATACACATACGAAGAGACCCATTTTATTTTTAACGAATAAAATTGGAGCACCCCATTGAGAGATACTCGGTCGGATCAAACCCTTGTCTAATAGATCCTTCAATTGATATTTCAACTCCTTAAGTTCTGTCGGAGTCATACGGTAAGGAGGATAGAGATAGGTTGCATATTTGGGAGAAGGTCAATGCCGATGTCTAGTTCCCTCTCGGGAGGAATACCGGGTAAGTCATCTGGGAACACTTTTGGAAACTCATTTACAACGGGGACCGACTCAAGTGAAGGGATTTTGAAATCTACATCCCTCACCCTTACTAGATGATTAATACAACCCTTAGAAATAATCTTTCTAGCTTTTAGACAAGAGACAAACTGACCCTTAGGCATAGAATTTCCCCCCTTCCACTCTATGATAGGCTTATTTGGGAAATGAAACTTGACTACACGAGTTCTACAATCAATAGAAGCAAATCAAGAGTGCATCCAATCCATGCCTAAGATAACATCAAAGTCTAACATATCAAGCTCTACCAAGTCAACAAGAGTAACCTTATGGGACAAGAAGACGGGACACCATCTATATACCCTCTTAGCCACCACAGTATCACCAACAGGAGTAGAGACAGAAAAAGGTTCTAACAACACATCGGGAAGAACACCAAACCTCATAGCCACATATGGCGTTAGGGCTGGGCATAAACACTGAAATATCAAATCGAACCGAACCAAATAATTTAGTATTTTAGTTTCGATATTTCAATTTTTGGTTCGGTATTCGGTATATGTTTTTGTATTTTTTGATATTTTGGTTCGGTTTTCGGTATGTAATTTTTAAAATTATTCGATATTTTGGTTTATCAAAATATATTATATTATAATATATATTAATATTAAATAATAAATGTAATAATTTAAATTTAAAAGTAAAATTAGGTCAAACTTTTCTATTTTTCTAAGTTTCTTTACACTTTAGTCTTTACATACTATAGCAGTACAGCCGCATAGCAGCAGTAGTGCAGCACTTTCCCACTTTAATCTTTCCCTCCCACTTTGACACTTTTCACTTCCGGGGACAGACGACCACCATCAGCAGCACCACTTTCCCACGCAGCAGCCGCCAGTCCGCAGTCGATTAGCTGGCAGGAGCAACCAATACGTAGCGACCACTTTCCAGCGACGACCAGTGACCACCGCCCATTAAGCAGACCAATAAAAAAACCGAACTAACCAAAATCGAACCGAAATAACATAAATCAAACCGAAAAAAAAATTTTGAACCAAATCGAAAAAATTTGGTTCAGTGTTCAGTACACGAGGTACAAGAACCAAAAACCAAAAAACTCCAAAAAAAACTGAAACTGAGCCGAATTACGAATGCCCAGCCCTATATAGCGTCAAAAATGACAAAGTAGCTTCGAGATCAAGTAAAGCATATATATCAAGTTGGAAAACTTTCAACATACCGGTGACCACATTCGGAGAACTCTCTTGGTCATCTCTAGTTTGGAGAGTATAAAAGCGATTTTGCTTAGGAGCGTTGGAATTGGAACCACTAGGGGTAGCTTGCTTGCCCTCTCTTCCCTTAGCCATAAGCATTGGGCAATCCCTCATTTTATGACCACTCTTACCACAATCAAAGTAACCGTTCGTGCCAGCTAGGCACTTACCATCGTGCTTCCTTCCGCACTTACTACAATTAGGCCCAGACAATAAAGATCCACTACCATTACCTCCTTGAGGCTTAGGGTTAGACACCCTATCTTGGTTGAACTTTGGATGAGCATTTGAAGAATCTCAGCTGGAAAACTTTTGTCGGAATCTAGGACGACCTTGCCCATCGGACCCTGCAAGAGAGAAACTACCATCACTGGTCTTTGCCCTTTTTACCTCTCTAGAATTTTCCTTGAGTTTTTCCTCCTCAATTTGTTGTGCATGTACCTTAAGATGAGAGATATGCATGTCATGAATGAGCATAGAGGTTCGGCACTCGTAAACCACCATTTCGGACAACCTTGAAACGAACTTACTCATTCTAGACCTTGAATTCGCAACCATTGTTGGAGTATATTTTGACAATTGAGTGAACTTTAGAGACTCCGTCACACTCATACTCCTTTGCCGGAGGTTAATGAACTCTAGCACCTTGGCTTCCCTCATCTCAAGGGAAAAGAATCTATCAAGAAACGCAGCCTTAAACTTCTCCTAATCAAGAGGACCTGCATCTTTCAGCTTCCTTTCTTTCCATTGGTTATACCACACTTGAGCCATACCTTTCAATTGATAAGCGGCCAACTCCGCCTTTTCCAATGGTGTAACTCCCATGATCATCAAAATCTTATAGACTTCATCGATAAACTCTTTAGGATCTTCCTCAACTTTGGACCCATGAAACTCCAGAGGATTCATCCTCGTGAAGTCTCTCACTCTTGAAGCCGCCGAATTCGCATTTAAGTTTACGGGAACCACAACCTCCCTATTGTCTTGGGCCGTCACTGCTTGAGACAAAACTTGAAAAACAGCCCTAAAGTCCGCATTAGGAACATGCTCGGACAAAGGATCGACCAAATCTTGAGGAGCTTGGGGAGGCTCTTCTTGTTCCGCATTCTCCCTCACATTCCTTCTAGCATAAGCTCTTCGGGTAGCCATATATTTAAGAACATAGGATAACGATTAGGAGAGAAACTTTATAGAGTTAAACTCAATCGCACGACTTAAGAGTAATTAAAGAAGTGGAGTTTCCTACTCATCTTGTAGCCTCTTATTCATAAATGTAGCGCGCTTCACACTCATGAACAAGACTCTACTAGACGTGGCTTATGAGACATTCTAGGACCATTCTAAATCTTGTGCTCTAATACCAAGTTTGTCACGACCCAGGGGTACCCCCTATATGTAACATGGCGTATAGAACCCTGAAGGACTCCATACAAGCCACTTAGCTCTCATAACATAAGAAATATAACAATAATAGTAAAACAATAGTTCAAGTCTAAGTCATTTTATTAAACGAAAAAAATGGAAGTCTAAACTCATGTCTCATCATAGCCATCTAATACAATCTAATGAAATTAGGCCTATCCCATGCATCATGTTCAAAATTGAAATACAAGAAAGAAACTAAGACAATAAAAGTTCGTCCTCGAAGCATGAGGACTCACCAAAGGTCGGAAATCAATCAAATCACCAACTAGCCACGAAACTAAGCACCTTGAATATCAGACCCTACATTTAAGAAAATATAGGCAAGAGTATGTGTTAGTACAAAACAATGTACCAAATATGATAGACATGCATAAAACATTTAAAACATGCTAAAATGGAACATTTCCTTTCATGACATGCAATTGACAAAGCTAAAACATGATATAAAGCTTTCTAAAACATAAGTCATAATAGTCATGGTCAATGCAATCTAACTTCTTCTTTAACATCTTTGAACTTATATGTGATACTCCTTGAGTAACCTTAGTTCATTTGAGCTATAACATGGAATCCGGTGTCTCCCCCATTGTTCTATTTGCCTAAGGTAAAACCTTGAACTTCTAGTTTAAGTGGATCTACTAGCTAATCAACCTATGGGGGGACATAGTTTATGGGATAAAGAGATTGCTACTAGAAACCCGGCCTCTACTAACGGGAGAGCTTCCATCTCATAAGATTAATTTGGAAACCTGGCCTCTACCAACGGGAGAGCTTGCATCTCATTATCAATATCCACTCGGTGCTAAGCATAAATTCCCACGAAATAGTCATTTCTTACTTGACTTCATTACTCATGAAAAGGTGACCTTGGACAACCAATTCAAGCTTGTTTCATTAAGATAGCTCCTAGTGTTTGATTCAATTAGGTAAGAAAGCCTTTCAACCTAAGAATCCCTTTCTATGTGAGAAAAACCTTTCACATCATGCTAGTAAGTGTTTTAGTGAGAAAGTCCTTCCACAACACAACAGAATCATCATTGGTACTTTACTCTCAAAGCACCCTTAAAAACATCTGCATAGATTTATAAACATATGCACAAGTCCATAGTTTACCTCCTTTAGGTCAAAACCCAATTTCAATCATCAACACTTAGAAAACATGGGTTAGATATGGATTTCATCATACATACATGTAAAAATAGTAATACATGCTCAATTTCATAAAAAAGTTTCTTGAAGATCATAATCCCTCAACATATAGTTCATAATTTGAAAACATAAGGATCACATGGGTTCATAGGGGAAATCATCATAAAAGCATTGCAATTCATCAATTCATGCATAGAAGATCATAATTAAAGCATTTAATTCAATAATGATAAGAACCCATGCTAATTGAATAATACCCTAACTCAATTGGGCAATTCTACTATTTGAAATAGAGAACTTTAGGAACTCCATGGATGAAAGGAATACATGGATGAAAACTATCATACCTTGACTGCAATTGCTATCCTTCAATGGAGGAATTTGACCCTTAGCTTGAAACCCTAGGTGAAATCTTCTTCTTCAAGTTTCTAGAGAGAGAATATTTGAGAGGAATTGGATTTCTCTTGGGAATTTGGAAGAATGAAGTAAATAGGGTGAATTTAGGGGGTTAAAAGGCTTTTATAGGGGTTCTAAACTAGCCAAAACGACATAGTATTGAAACTAATTAATTAGGAAAAGACCCAACTAACCCTGAAAATTAACTGTCAACTGCCACCGACAAAACCCCACCGACGGACCGTGGATGGACCTACAGAGAATGTTACTGCGAATTTTTCTTGGGTTTAATCTTTCCCGGTTATAAATCATATCCGTCCTGCACATCTGTCACTAAGTTCAGAGACTTTTGGCCTGACCCATGGCCCCTGAACCATGGACCGTGGACCCACCTACGGTCCATAGGTCCCACCATGGACTATGGTCTGGACCAACTTTGGAATGACCAATCCACGGACCAACCTACGGTCCGTGGTTCAACCCACAGGTCATGGATGGCACCTGCTACTACTACAATTTGTTGGGCTTCCCTCTTTCGAATCCTGGGTGTTACAATATCTCCCCCTTGGCATCATTCTTTACGAATGAGATTTAAATTGGTTCAAAATGAGTAGGAGAGGAACTAAGAACCCAACCTAAGAATGCAATTCATGAAACCAAGGAGGAACTATCGACTCCAAGCTAGGACGTTCTCAAAACATCACACTAGGGGTGAAACTAACTCTATTAGCCCATTATGCATGCAATGCACATAAATAAGGAGGAAACATCAACTCCATAGGCCAATTCCTTCTTATAGCCTACACTACGCATTTTCCTCCTTTGACATCCCGGTAGATTTCCCAGACCCCTACTACAACTAATATCTCAATTGGCAATTATGAGGCAACTACTAGTCCTAACAAGGGGACTAGTAAACCTAGTTAGCCTAAGGAAGTGTTGTTTGCTAGTTCGATTAATCCTTTCGGAGCATATCGCACATATGATTATATCACACAGAAAGAGGTTTCCATAAAGGAAGGAGTACCTTACATAAGGTGGACAGAAGAGGATGTCAGTAGGATGAATAAAATTGAAAGTCTTCAATTTGTTGTTATTGGAAAAGTTTCATATGAATGGTCAGACCAGGAGGAACTGCGAAGAAGTATTCCACAACAATGTGGGATAAAAAGGGGGGTGTCAGATTAGTTTATTTCACAATCGAAACATCCTTATTTGTCTCAATCTTCATGAAGATTTCATTAATCTTATCTCTAAGGGAGCATTTTATATTACGTGCAAAGATGGGTACTCTTAACTAAAGGGCACATTGCTATACGATGATAAGTTTAAAATTAGTGAACAGACGACAAAAGCACTAGCTTGGATTTCTTTCCCCAACCTTATACGCACTTTTTTTTGTTAAAGAATGTCTCTACTCACTAGCTTCTGCTTTAGGGATTCCAGTTCAGCTAGACTTGGCTATGATCAATAAGACTAGACCTAGTTGCTCTTGAGTAAAGGTATTGGTGGACCTAAAAGGTACTTTTCCTAAAGCGATGCAGATGGATATTGAAAATGAAGCCACGGGAGATATTCGATCATAAATAGTTCTTATTCAGTATGACTATCTCCCTAAATATTGTAGTGGATGCAAAATACAAGGGCATGACATGGAGGAATGTCTATTGCTACGGCAATCAAAGGTGAAAGAAAGTTGTAGAGAGTAGAGGACTGTTGCTATTCCGATGCCAAAGGTGCATCCTTTTCAAAAATGAAAGGCAAGAATTTTATCAAGTGGTAAGGTAGTTGGTGATCTAGGCAACTGGAATGTGGTAAAGAATAAGAATTTCAACAGGGGCAGTAATCAGTGTACAGAGAAGCAGGAGATATTAGTAGAGAACAAATTAAATGCTCTTAGTGAGGAAATGACAATCACAAAGGAGACTATCGCAAAAGATAATTCTCAAAAAATGAGAGAAAATGTACAGCTACTAGATAAGAAGAAAGGGGAAGAGAGGGAAACTACAAAGAAGACGGGGCATGATAATGAAATTCTTACAACTAAGGATTGGATCAATAAAGCTTTTGGAAAATTTATGCAAGGTGATTCTTCTTCCAAGAGTGATCACAAGTCTACTGAATCAGGTGTTCCTTCAACTAAGAATCAATTGGCAATTATAAATTAGGTAGATGAGCACAATTCAGAGTCAGAAAGTAGTAGCAATTAACTAATGACTGATAATGAGATAAAGGAAATTGAGAATGTGAAGAAAGCCAGCAATAACAATAGTTCTCAATCACAATAGTTGATAATGAATGCATCTGAAGAGTTTATTTCTCTTACAAATAAGGTTTCCTACACTAATCAATCCCTTGCTATTATGAAGGTTCCTACAGCGATACAAACAGATGATTGACAAGTTATAATAGTGAAGCCAAAGTCTCCTAATAAAATCCTTCATGATATTATCAATCACAAGGTGGGGGAACACAGCGAGGTAGGCAAATGTGGTGCATATCAGTGTGTTATTCCAACAAAAGAAGCAGAATTTTCAGACTCTTTAATAGATCGAATAGCTAAGGAAGGAGACCTATCACCTAGGGTGATGAAGACAATAAGGAAAGGAAAAAAACAAGGCAATGAAAAGAATACTCAACCCATCAGAGTGCAGCCAAAGAGGAATAAATCAGTGTCTTGTTAATGATGAAGTCCTTTATTTGGAATATTAAATTAGTGAAGTCCCAACATGCTTTTCAAAGGGTTCAGATGCTACATAAGTTTCATAATTTTATGGGCCCACCTAAGGTCCGTAGGTCCCACCGTGGTCCATGGTCTAGACCAATTTTGGAATGACCAATCCACGGATCAACCTACGATCTGTGGTTCAATCCGAAGGTCGTGGTTGGCCATCGTGGATGACACCTGCTACTGTTGCAATTTGCTAAACTTCCCTCTTTTGGATGCGGGGTGTTACAAGTTTTAACCGTTTTCTTGATATATTAACTCTTTAAAAATATGTAAAAAAAAATATTTAGAGGTAACTGAAATTTGTAGGTCCCCTTTTTAATTTCTTTAAATTTTATCTTTTTATTTCGTTGTCTTCACTAATACACTTGAAAGACCTCTTACTCTATCTTCATCTGCATCTCTATTCACTATTTTCATTTCACTAGTCTTCAATTATCCGTAAAATTCAACACCATTTTATTGTCGTTGATTTCACTCTATCTTCTTTTCTCTCTCTCTCATTTTATAATCGAAGTGTGACCAAACTAGTCACATTTTTATAATATAAATTAAAGAACAAAGCATAGCTGGTTCAAAAACAATAACAAATCAAAACACAAATCGACAATGGCCCAAAGACAACATGTCTAGATTTGTTTAGAATTTCTCATAGAATTTATATTTTTTTTGGATCAACTTTCTTATGCAATCTTCACTTATTATTTGAGTTGTCAAGAAAAAATGGGCTTTCAAAAATAATCATTCTCCAAAAGAGAAAATTCGTGGGAAGGGTTCGAAGAAGATAATGTGAATATTGTAGTACATTTTTTTCTTTGAAGTTATTTTTAAAAAAATTGTTGAATAGTCAAGAAAAAAAATATTGAAGGTTGAAATGATGAAAAGAGCAAGGAAGAAGAAAGAGAGAAGAGGGGGTATGTACTTTTAAATTAATTAATTGATGTAATTAATTTTAAAACATGTTTGAGAAAAAAATGGTGAATAAGTAAAAAAAAATATGTTGTGGCACTTACATGGTTATATGTGGCCAGTGGAGATGGTGCTATAATCTCAGGGTGATATTTAAATCACTTCAATATTGTTAAGGAAAGTATTTAAACATCCATCAAGTTACAGTGTTAAAGTAAATTTTACTACTTAATTCAAAAGTAATTTGATGCATCTTCTTTTAAAGTATATCAAAAGTTTAAACGGCTAGAAGTTAAATGAAGAAGAAGTAAATATGAGATGTGAAAAAGTTCATCTAAATTAAAATTCAATAGGATAGGAAAGTGAAAGAATCTTTGCACAAATGTGTAATTAAAATTACTCATTTGATTGGGAAGTGATGATGATCTAATTAGTTTTATTTGTCATATAATTTATTAGCAATTAAATTTTGTAACTGATAACTTAATTTCTTAATAGATAAACACACATACTCTCTTGCTTAAAAGATTCATATTGTGATTACTTCTTCAAAATTTGATGTGCAAGCATAATTTACTACGTATTTTAAATGATCTCAATCCAATAGTCAATTTCATTTAAATTGACATTACGTTGTTAAATAAATTCTTTAATATTTACTATTTGTTGAATTAAATATTTTATAATATTTTTGTTTAGTGTAGTAGTAAAATGGTAATTTAACTTTAAACTTTTGGGCTTCCTACTTTTAATAATCAGAAAAATGGTCATATTTGGCTAGGAATGGCAAAAGGACAGGGCAAGCCTCGACCCGCTAAGATTTAACCCGCCCTACCCCACCCCATTTAGAATTTTTTTCAATGTTGTAACCCGCCTTGCCTGCCCCGCTACACCCTGCCCCGCCCTGCCCCGTTTAAGTTTTAATTTGCACTTTTTATATGTTATATTAATTCTTTATACTTGTTCTTAATGGCAGAGGAGAACAACCGTCAATACAAAAAAATCATCAAAGAAAAATTTACCACTAAAATATTCTACTATTTAAATTGTCCAAAGCAAACTTTCCTCCACCTACACAAATACACCCAAAAATATTCCATCTTCAGAAAATCAACCAAAAAGGGAATAAAAAAACTTCTGGAGTCTGCATTTTTATCTTAAGTTATAAAATTCAATGTATTTTGTTCTATATCTTTGTTGTTAGCATTTCTTCAATGGAAAATAGAAGTAAAAACTTTAATAAAGTACGTGACTTAATCATTTTAACAATAAGTCATTGTCAATCATTATTGTATATCTACATCTTAATTATTTTTAAAGTCCAAGTATATTTAATAAAGGAAAAATCACACCATATACATATTTAAGAGACAATATTACGGGTTTTAAACTTACTCTTAAAAAAATCTTACTTATAAAAGTTTATTTACGGGTTATAACATATCAATTAAATTTAACTTTATTTTAAAATCAATTAAAATTAAATTTTAAAAATATTTAATCTCGTTATATTTTTATATTATTAATTATTAATAGTTAATCAATTTGATTGCAGTTCCTTTTGAAAATCAGTAATTATCAATTACACAAATTTAGGGATTTACATCGATTACAGTTCCTTGATTACCATTACACTCCAAACCATCCATTCACGTTAATCCCACCCCACCCCCCACGCCTATCCAATACTACACGCCACCACCCCACTACCCCACCTTCACAATCGTCCCTCCCATCTATCTCACCACCCCACTACCCCAACTTCACAACCGCCCCTCCCATTCAGTTTCTCATCATCATCATGTTGAAGAAAATGATTGTAATGCCTCGAAAGAGTCCTCAATTAGTTAAATCAATTTCTATGCATGAAGTACATGCTCCAACATTCAACATATTGACTCAAACACCACCGTCAAAAAATGCGAAATTCTGACAAAGGGTGGTTCCTCTCAATTGAAAAATCAAAAGGAGAAAAAAAAATGAAGCAAAGAAAAGGATAAGTCCCAAAAATCAAAAGGGAAAAAAGAGGAAGGGAGAAATTGTAGAATCCCATTCTGATTCGGATTCAAATTTTGTAAGTGAGAAAAAAAAGGAACAAATGTCGAAGTTGCTCAATCTTCAAAACCATCAACAAGAAGAACAACAAAAAAGAAGGAATCAGAAATCCCAATATAAAAAAAAAAGACAAAAAAATTGTTAGGATAAGTATTATATTTAATTTATTTTCACATTATTCAAATTAGTGATTTTTTTTGCTAAAAATATTACATTATGTTTATTGCTGTTACGAAACTTTTATTTTGGTGAAACTTATACGAAATGCGAATAATATTTGTATGAATCTGACTATAATATATGATTTTTTAATATTGTATGAAATGTGATATAATATTGGTATGAAAATTGTATGAAATGTATTTTGACATTGTATGAAATTATATCAGTAGCCCAATTTGTTGTTTTTAGTACAGTTTGTTAAATTACTCTGTTTTGTATGAATTATGACTAATATTGATATGAAATTGGAATTTTTCCTAATAGGAAGGTTTCTTTTTCAATTTCTCCATTAGTGTATTTAAATTTTTAACATTGGTATGAAAGTGGTATAAATTGATATTAAATATTGTTTTATTGTAGTTGGATAAATTTATGAAAGTAGCTTGTTAAATGTCACAGTGCACATGAATCTGGTATGATATTTGAATAATATTGGTGTGAATTTGTTTCAAATATGTCATCATGTATTACTAAAATTTATGTATATTCATGTGAATGAAATATGAATAATATAGGTATGAACTTACTTTTATATATGTTTTACAAATGTTTATATGAAATTGATTTATTTTTGGTATAATTTATGTAATATAATTTAATTATAACTACTTATAAACTGAAGTTGGTGTTGGAATGAAAGATGAATAATATTGGTATGAAGTATGTTTTAATTTTGTATAAACAGTTTTATTTTATAGGCAAGGAAGCTATCCACACACTGGTCTTCATGCACAAACATGAATGTTTTTGGCGATCTGTTGACTTTCCTCGGGCAAGAGAAGTTTCGTCAATTTTTGGAACAAACACCATTTGGTGTATTTTATGAGATACACCACATAAAGATTCAATGTCAGTTATTGCGCCATTTGTTACTTCTTGAAACTGAAAATGTCAGAAATGACATGTTTATTGTCAAAATAAATGTTACAGTACTACGTTTTGAGATTAAAGAATTCACAGCGGTAATTGGTCTCAAATGTGGACTTCTTAACGACTTTGTTTCAGATCCGTCTATTTCAAATAGACTTATCCAAAAGTATTTTGGTGAAATGACCAAAGTCCTTAAGTTAGACTTCTTGAATAAGTTTAAAGAGGCTAGCTTATTTGAGCCCGAAGTCCGTTTTAAAATTGGTGTTTTGTACGTCATTAGTACATTTCTGCCTGGTTTTGAGGCCTCCAAAAAAATCATACCTAAATTGTATTTTGATTTGGTTGAATCCGGTCAGTATGTCAACTTTCCATAGGGTAATGAATGTTTCAGACTGACTCTTAAAGCTTGCAATCGTAGATTGGGAAATAATCTTACATCATTCAAATTTACCCAATTCCACTTAGCCTTGCAGATTTGGTTTTATGAGTGTTGTCATCCATTTGACAACACAGTTGCTATCTGTGTTTCGACTGGCACACCTTGTATTCTCAATTGAAATACATCAAATGAGAGTATTTTCTTCAAGGACTTAAACAATACAATTTTCAGAACATATGACAACCAGGTCACTTTTTAGTTATTGTCCTTTAATAATTATCACTTATTACCTTTTTTTTATAATTTTTAATTCTTCCATCTTATTTTGTTATTACAGCATAAATTTAAAAACATAGTGCTTACGGATGAAAAGATAAATGTCATTGATCAGAACAATTTACATGAATCTTCTAGTCACCATGAGACAGAAAATCAAGCAACATCAGAAAGGAACGATGTTGACTTCGATGAAAATTATGTTTAGTTGAAAAAGGAAACTGCAGCGGTATACAAGAAAAAATTATCATTTAATATTTTTTTACATATTACAAAGAATTTATTCACTCATTAATGTTTAATGACATGTTCGAAAGGAGTTGAAAGAACGGAAGGATAATGTTATTTTCTCAATCCCTTTTCAATTACTTAATACTATATATTATTATGTAATCTTTTAATTTTTAACATATATGTTTATATCTGTTGACAAGGTTGACAAGCACATGATCGAATTGAAAGCATATGTCCATAATTCGATAAAATTGATAATCGATGAGATTAAGTCTTCAAGAGGTCAACCAACACAAACATCACACCAAGAGGTATTAAATGATATTAAAGGGTTTGAGAAAGTTAAGAACTAATCAATTGTTGTATCTCTATTTTTTTATCTGAAATTGATATTATCATGGTATGAATTGTGTATGTGTCAGTAATTATGAAAATTATGATTTTGAATTGAAGTTAGTACTATATTGGTATGAATTTTATATGAGCAAATGTTATGCATTATTTTTTCAGTTGTATGTTTGTTTGATATTGGTATTATGTTGGTACAAATATTGAATGAAGTAGTTATTATGCATGTTTTTTGTTGTTGGTTGAAAGTTGTAGTATAAAATTTGTATTAGTTTTGTATGAATAATGTATGAACTGGTATTGTACATTATTTTATGTTGGTTCAAATTAGGTATTAATATAGTATTAAATTTGTGAAAGGCAATATTTATGACAGGTTATTTTTGTTGGTTTAAAATTTGTATTAATCTTGTATAAAAGTTGTAAGAGACAGTTTTTACACATGATTGTCTGAATGAATTTTATTTTACTTCATACATTAGGATGATGCCCATCAACATGTTGAATAAACTAAAAAAAGCTCGAATGGATCAGTCATCAGTTTCAATGAGGGAATACGTAGATATTTCAAACACCGATGGTATGAGAACCAATCCTAATGTAATATGTATATTCAATTACAAAGTTTTTTTAACATTAAATTTTCTTTTTTGAATATATAACTGAAGCGTAGAATTCAATTGATCAAACAGTTGGTGGGGTTTTTAATGCTGACATACTTGGATCATCAACTTCAAACCACCAACACTGGATGATTATCCTGATTTAACCATGACATAGATTGTTGAACTTGATCTAATTCTCAATGCTAATACTACTCCAGATGTGCAACCAAGAAATAGGAACCCCGACAAGTATGACATCTCCGTACATTCGATTGTCGAAATGCGATAGCAGTGTTAGAAGAGGTCCTATTTTCTGTCGTATCAAACATCCGTTTGAAAGTCACAATGGATTTGAGGTTGCAGCTGAGTTGATCGATGAGTTTAACAAATGGGTTTTCAAAGGTGTCTCACCTAAGCCTGGCAGGTATATGTATAAATAAAGATAATTTTTTCTTGTAAACTATCCAAACAATGCGTTTATAATGTTTTTTTCTATATATTTTTAATGTACACAGAAAATCTGCTTATTCAAAGATCAAATATAAATTTGAACTTCAAATGAACTTTGGTGTTGTCAAAGTTTCATAAATGAATTTTTCAACATAATGATTAAAACTGGTAGGCCTTGGAAAGACGGGGTAAGTCATATCTATCAAATTTTTTAATAGTTAATTTGTAACTCATACTCCAAATTTTTGTAATTATTTTTGGAGTTTTTGTTTAAAATCAGTGTTAATATCCATTATGTATGCATTTTGAATGATTTGTGTATAATTTTCTTATACAATAGCCAGCATGTATGCATTTTGAATGATTTCTAAATGAGGATGGTATAAAATGTTCACTAATATGAACAGTACATTATATATTAAACTTGCATGAATTTGATATCCAATAGTATTCATGTATGCAATTGGTATGATTAATGAATGAATTTGGTATAACAAACCAACTGACATTAATAATACATTAAACAAGTAGCTGGATTGAATTTGATATCCATTCTATATATATTTGAAACCTTTTTTAATGGCTTTTTATTTGGTAACAGCATGTTGATATCATTATGTATTATCTGTGGAAGAAGGCAAAGTATTCTCCACTACCACTATCATACAGTATGGTTGACTATTGATTTATGAAGTGGGTTGATAACATTGAGAAACAGTGGAGAGATTCCAATTACGATATGAGTTCCATTTCTCCTGACCACGATGTTGGACAGTGCATTAGAGGTTTCAAACTGCTTGCCAACATTCCTTGGGACAGAGTTGACGATATCATTATTCCTGTCAATGTTAGTAAATCATTTCATTGATTTTTTGTTGTCTTCCGAATCAAGCTTAGATGTCTACATGTATACGATTCGATGATGGGAGGAGCTTTTCACAGCAAGAATATCAATATAGTTGTTGGTAAACTTTCCACAATGATACCACTTTTTTTAACAAGCACGAAATTTTATGGTAATAGGCTTGATCTGTATGCCAATAAACTCCCCAATTATGATGACAAGTCTCAATCCGACCCACTTGAAGTCAAACATATGACGCATCTGCCTGAACAAGAAGAAAGTTCCAAGTATGTATATCTATACTTTATTGATTTCATCAGAAAAGATAACTCAATTTATTTCATAAAATGATTTGTCTTTCAATTTTTTTCAGTGATTGAGATTTGTACACATGTCTATTTGTTGAATACATCAGCAATGGAGTTTTTTATTTGCGTTCTGTTGATATCGATGCAAAGTACCGTCTTCAAAGGTATGCCACATCATATGGCATTATGGAAAAACAAAGAATGATGATGGAGCGATCAGTGAGAGTGAAGTAACTGATATTGTTGCTAGCAAATTTGGTGGACCCCGCATAGCAAAAGAACATGTTTCGGATACCAGCAATTATCATACACCAAGATCACGAAAATCAAATTTGAGATAGTTGATTGCACCTTAGACCTTTTAGAATCACAAGTTTTTTTTAACTTTAGATGATATTTTTGTGTTTGTTACAGCTTTAAGTATTTGATATATATAATATTTTCTGTTTTATTCCAAAAAGATATCAACTACATATGAATTACAAATTAACTATTGTAATTTTAGGATACTAGTTATATACAGACTGCATTCCAAATGGATACACCATTCTAAAGATAAATTACACATTGGGTATAATAATTTTCGGGTTAAAAGTTATATACAAAATGCATACAAATTGGATTCAACATTTAGAGTTCATGATCTTACAATGTCTTATAATTGGTATCCAAACTGTACACCTTTGACATCCAAATTCATACATGATTGAATTTTTTTTACTTCATATTCTAACTTGGACACCTTATGAATACCAAATTAATACTAATTGTAAATTATATTGTCTTAACAAATTAAGTATTTTAAAGATGTATGAAGTTGGTATACAATCTGTATAAATTCTGAAAGAAACAAATCTTACAATTTAAAACAGAGATCATTAAATTTTGGACCAACATCAATTACATCTGATTTTATTTTGATTTAGAGTAGGACACCAGTTGGAAACCAAATTAATACTCATGCTAATTACATTAACTAATATCAGTCGTTATTAGGTTGCATACCAAATGGATACCAAATGCATACCATAATTACCTTATATAATGAATTTTATTTTTAGCAGTATGCAATTGGTATGATTAATGAATGAATCTTGTATAAAACATGAACAATATATTAAACTCTTAGGTGGAATGCATAGTCAATAAATATTATTAGAAAACAAATGAATACATTGTAACAATCAAAACAAAACATGAGTCTAAAACATAAAATAAAATAAAATTTTTGTATAGTTTAAACAAATAAACTATCATTTTTATGGCATAGGATAATTTGAACATGTCTTCTTGTTGTGGCCCATTTGACATCTACTACAAATAACTTTAGACATTTTGAATTTCATATTAGCAAATCCCTTCCAGCGTTCAAGTTGCAGTCTTCCTACCGTTCTCTTTGAACCAGGCAACATCAATTTAGGCTCTGAAACATAACTTGGTATATTACATGTACTCTCGCATATGCATCTTGAAAATTCTTCAAGTTATAAAAAGGAGAGCAGTAATCTATTTCATGCAGTCTTCTGTACCTAAGAACTGTCATTCCATGTCCGCATGGTATCTCATCATTTTGAAATCTTCTGCAACTACATTTCTTGGTGTTTAAGCATATACTATGTACCGCTTTGGTCCATCAACAACAACATGCAAATGAATTGTTGATGGTATTGCCTAACACACAAAAATATTGGTCATTAAAATGTTGTTACAAAAAAACAAGCCACAAAAAAGGTGTCAACTATATACATAATGGATATCAAATTCATTCCAGCTACTTGTGTAATGTATTGTTCATGTAAGTTGGTAGTTTATACTAAATTCATTCGGTATTCATACCAATTGCGTACATGAATACATTTGAATATAAATGAATAAAGGAAAAATTATACCCTCATACTGGTAGATAAAGCAATACTTTTCTGGAGCTTAAGATCATATCGTTTTGTCAGCTCTGATCTAGTTTTTGCAGCCTCCTCGTTGTGCTTATGAATCCATGTTTGAATTGTTATCCTCATAAATTCAAGAAGTGAAATCACTGGCAACCTCCTTGCTATCATGTTAACATTATTTAAAGATTCGGCTATGTTTGAAGTCATGGTCCATGTTCGCTTACATTTTGAATAAGTCCTTGACCACTTGTTATACCCGATATTGAATAAATAACCTCTTATTCTTGGGTCTATCTAGTCTATTATTTTCATAATCACCTCAAATTGTTGTATTGTATAAGCCTTTGTCATCGTAAAAGAAAGCTTCTTCAAATCTTCAGTATTCCTATGGAAGTTCTTCAAAGCATTATAGCATAAGTGTCATATGCAAGCATAATGTTCCAATCCAGGATATACTCGGATATATTCTTGCAGTTCTTTTCCATATGCTCTCATTATACAATTTGAAAACACATCTTATGTCATAATTATTCTTGCATATAAATATAAAAGATTCAAATAATACCTCCTGGATCCATAGTGCGTGGAGTCAACATTGTACCACCATATGCGCGCCTCTTAAGGCTGCACCATCAACCACTACAACTGGCCTACAATACTCCCAACCTCTAATACATGCTTCTAATACAACAAATGCATATAAAAAGCTCTCACATTCCTTTCTTTCCAAGCTCAAAACAAAACCAGGACAGGTCTGCCCCAATATATACAGATAACCTGAAAGATTTTCCATTGTTACAATTATTTTTACAATTTGATATCTGAATATCACAACACAACAGTATATAAACTAGATGCAAACTGGATACCAATTAGATTCAAATTGGACACAACATAAATATCAATTGGATACACAATGGAAACCAATTGAATAATGGATATCTGTCTAAAAACAAACTGCATGCCAAATGGCTATCAAATTGTTGCTTTGCTAAAATTCATACCAATTTAGTTCATAAATTAAAATATAGAAGTTATTTCAAATAAAAATCTGATAGTTTAGCATATGACTTAGTCGGATCTCTACGCACCAATTTTATTGCTTTTCTTTAACCTGCCAGGCTTGCATGTATGTAAGTGAAACATCATGTACTTTCAACATGTCTTCAGCTATATCTTTCAGAGTGTATACAGTTACTGGATCAATAAATTTATCCATTATCAAAACAGCTACAACGTCAATGATTCCATGACGCCTTGCATACACTCTATCTCGAACAGAACAAGTGTGATCCACATAGTATTTTTTTGATTTTGAATAGCCCCGATTGATTCAAACTTGATGAATTCATCAACCATGAACAATTCTCAGAAGGACACTTCAGGTTATAACTGTTTCAGAAAACAAAAAAAGATCAATTAAAAATTTATATACCAAATTTATACAAAAATAAATACACATACAAACAATCAATGAAATTATTACCAAGAAGAACTAGAACGAGATACAAGAAATCTGAATTTTTCGACAACTCCATAATGTTGCATCACCTCCATAAGTGTTTCCTTATCCTTGTAAATAAGATTTCTAGCTATAAATAAATTAGAAAAGTCACTGATTACTTCATTTTCTTCATCATTATTTTCGTCAACAACTCCACCCAAATTCATTCCTACCAAGCGGATGGAGTTATTTGAGTATAAATAAAAATTAGTTAGTGGTCTACTAACATCAAAATGTCTCCTATCCACAACAACTATAGAATCCTGATTATCCATTGCTATATTCTTCAGAGTTATGCACAATGGATATTTCGTAAAGAAATCTACATTAGCTTTCTTTTGATCTAAAAAAACCTACACACCCACATCATTATGGATACTTACAGGTGGACATCGATCACTAACTATATATTTTATCTCTATATTATTAATATTAACATCTATCTTAAGCTGCGATGCTATCGCACTTACTAGACCACTATACATACTAGAAGATTCATATATAATCCCCTCCATCTGAAAATCAACATATTCCCCTGTTTCATTAAAAAAATAACAGTTAGTCTTATATAATACAAGCAATAATAAATATGTTGTATTTATATTAACTTTTCATACCAAAGAGAATACAAATTTCATCCAAAACTTCATTCTACTCACACAAAATTATACACAATCGTCATTACTTATTCATACAAATATCATTCCAAACAGTATCCAGAATTCATACCATAAAACACATTTCATAAAAAGATAACATTTCACATTTCATACCAAATAATACACATTTCATACTAACTTAATACACATTTCATACAAATCATTATACTTCTTACTCATATTTTTTACACAATACTGAATTATTTTTCATACCAATTTCATTCTTCTCACACAAATTTATACACAAATGCCGCTAATTATTCATACCAATATCATTTTAATTAGTCTACCAGAATTCACACCATAAAACACATTATATAAAAAATAACATTTAACATTTCATACCAACTTAATACACTTCTCATACAAATCATCATACTTTTTACTCATATTCTTTACACAATAGTAAATACATTTTCATATCAATATCATTCTAGTTACACTACCAAATTCATTCCAACATATACATTTTATTTATATTTTTAGGGAAAAAAAAATAATCCATATTATAATTTTAATCTACATATCGAATCTATCTCATTATTATTGTCAAATTGACTAAAGAAATAACAGTTTCATAACAATGTTACAACAAATTTCATACTTTTTTTCCACAAATTTCATAACTCTACAACGATAAGACTATTAATATTCGATACATTTATATTCAAATCATTCATATATTAAGCCAATTTCGCACGAAATCATGTTATAGAAAGTATACAAAATAACAAAAAAAAAAACAGAAACATACCAACAAAATCAGAGAATGTCATTAACTACAGTTTCACAAAAATTAGTATGTATTATCAACAAAATGGATGGTTTTTACAAAAAAAAATCACAACTTAAATCTAGTATACATAAACAAAATCACAAAATGTGATTTACAGTTTCATTGCTCTTTTTTTTTTTACATTTCAGTAATATACAAATACAAATCATAAAGAATACTAACTTGAAGGATCCCATCTACCACCATGTTTAATTAATACTGATAAGAAGTCCTCCACCACAACAAAATGAAGATTTTTCAAACAAAAAAAATTGGATTTACTCGTCTATGACAATAATTCTGGAAAAAAATGAAGAGAGAGAAACGTTGAAGAAAATGGATAAAATCAGATTTTTTAATTAATTTTAACAGATTAGAGTGAATTAAGGAAGATAAATATTCCTAATTAGTTTGAATCTCCTAAATTTATGCTAATTAACAATTATCATCAATCACTTCAAAATTAATTAATACACCTATTTCCGTTTTTTTTTTCTTCAAAATCGATTTATTTTTCTTTTTTATCTTTTTATCTTTTTATTTTTTTCAAAACTTTTAATAAAATGTTACAACTTGAAATTTTTTATTGTTACAACTTGAAAGTTATATTCTACTGCTATAACTTGAAAATATTAGTCTAATAATTGTCATTTATAAAATTTTCAATTAAATATGAAAATGAAAGAGGAGAACAAAAAAAATGTCACCAATTAATAATGTTAATCCGCATTATTTCATTTTGCTTTTGGGATCAACCATAGCTCAGCTGAAATAATGGGCCTTATGGCCCAACACAACTCATCCCTGCCCTGCCCTTTTAAAGTTTTTAAAATATTAGATTTGACCCGCCCCGTCCTACCCGCCCCATTTAAATAGTGTCCTATCTTGCCCTGTTAAACCCTTGTCCTGCTTTATTGCCATCCCTATATTTGGCCTTGCACTATCACAAATAAGTCACATTTGCTCTTTGATATACTTTTTCAATATATTTGCTCTTTTCATTCAATTTTAGGGTCATATTTACCCTTACGACATTAAATCTTCGTCTTCTTAATATATTGTCCAGTTTCTTCAAAACAATTTGTCATATCTACCCTTATACTCTAGAAAAAGATCATATTTACCCATATAACGTTAAATCCTCATGTCCCACCTTTATTTTCTTATGTGATTTATGAGTTTTTTTTCAATTAAATCTATTTGAACATTTACATGTAAACTGATAAAGGTGCTCAATAGGATTATTTTATTTTATTTTATTTTTGTACTTTTTCTCCTATGATTTTCTATTGATAAATTCAAGTATATATATATAGGAAATAAACTTTGAATCAATTAATGAAATGATAATTTTCCCGATTACAAATTTGGATGTGATTCAATAAATATAATCTGCTGCACAAATGGCTTGCAGCTGAAAAGGAACTATGTAGAAACATAGTGATCGAATGATCGTGAGTATTCTGCTAAGCAAAAATCTAGAGAGAATGTAGTATTGATCGACGTTTTTTAATTTGAGATAATTATCTTTTATTTGGAATAAGTGTAATTTTTTTATTTAGAAAATCAATGTAATAAATAAAACGGGTAGGAGCAACAATTATCTATTACATTAAAAGAAGTTGGATTTAATTTTGACAAGATTTGATTGGTGAAATCATATCGGCCATAAATAAACAATGAAATTGTTGAGTTTTAATTTTTTAGTGGTAAGGACCCGGTTGGCCCCAAGTTTTATTTGGGAATATTTAGGAAAAACATGGGAAAAATTTAATCGTTGGCGTTTGATCACATAACTTAATGAATTTTTTGCCAAGAATCCCAAGTTCTCAAATATTAGAAAAAACTAGTTTTCGGAAACTTGAAAAATATTTGGGAACTTTAAGAAATTCAAAAATTACCTCAAACTTTTATATTTTTAATAGATTGTAATTATAACCGAATCGAACTAATATTTATCCACCACATGGAGGAAAATAATAATAAAAATTAAAGCAAAAGTATAATTTGATTTGTGTTTTCTAAAATTTTGTAGAAAACTATTATGTTGTTGATGCTGATCTTCGGAACACGAAACGATTTCTAGCTCCATACAAAGGAATGCGACATAATTTGTAGGACTACATGGGAAGTGAAAGAGAGCCTAAGAATGACAGAGTTATTTAACTAAGGACATGCCTCTTTGCGTAATGTAATTGAAAGAACATTTGGTGAGTGGTAAAGTAGATTCAGAATACCGTGACAAGGCATGAACAACTATGAATTAGACATGCAAGTGAAAATAGTAGTTGCTTGTGTTGTATTACATAATTTTTTGCGTGAAAATCAAAGCAATGATGAAATATTTAATGAACATGAACGTGATGATATGGTTACTGATGAAGATGACGAACAATCAACTCAAAGTAACAATATTATTTCGTCTTCTCAGTCATCTAAAAGCTTGTTGGGAGGAGATTGTTGTAGACATTAAAATTTTGTGGGACTACAAGACGTGTTCAATTCGAATTGGGATAGAAGGTGTGTTCAGATTCAATTAAAATTCTCGGAGTCTATTCAACCCTAAACTCTAGTTCATGCCTATATAAAGGGTACTAAATTCCCTTAAAGGGCATCTCAAAAATTCCACAAGTTGATGGAATATTCATATAGAGGTCAAATCTAAAGGAATAGTTTGTTATTACATCCTCCGGAGGTTGTTATAATTATAACCGAATCAATGACAAGTTTGAATATGCATTAATGTATTGCTCTTGTATATATTGTTATTTTGTTGTTGTTGATTGTTATCAATTATGTTATAAGATTATTTTTAACCGAACATATTCATTATAAATAGATAATACAAATTTATGGATATTTTTAATAGTTTTTAAAACTTGTGTATAAATCATATTTTTTTTGAAATAGTCAAATATTTTTGGGAAACTTGGGGCCAAACATAGGCTATTAACTTGGAAAAAACTTGGCTCAAGTATTATTTAACAAAAATACTTGGAAACTTGGGGACAAACGCTAGCTAAAAGAGTTTAAATAAGTTAGTAAATTAATTAAGGGAAAAATATGTCCAAGAGGATCCACATAGGAAAATTAAAGTGAGCCATGAGAATTTAACGCAATAGAAATAAATATGATTATTAGAGTATCAAAGTAAATATAACCCCTAATTTGAACGAAGAGGACAAATATGTTAAAGACATGCGAATTTAACATCATAATTCGTAAGCATAAATATGACCTTTTTGAAAGTACAAGGATAAATATGATCCAAAAGTTGAATAAAAAGGCAAATATATTAAGGACATGAAGATTTAACATCGAAGGAATAAATATGACTCTTTTTTAATACAAAGATAAATATGATTTTAAAATTAAACAAAAATAATAAATATATTTTTAAAGTATAATGAAGGGCATAAATGACTTATTTGTGACTTGTATGAGTATAAGAACAAATATAACCCTTTTCTATTTAATAATATCTATGGTGTGTGCGTGTAGGGCATTTGAAATGCTAAACAACCGTTCGTTCAACTAATCATTCCGAACATATCTAGAAAATTATAGCTCATCGCCAAGTAAGAAATTGCCACACCTTCATTTCATGTTTTGTTTGATACACTTTCTTTTTTAAATCTAAAAAAAAATATCTTGCTCTTTTTTTTTTTGATGACAAGGGAAACCCATAGCCGCTACCTTTTGGGTGCGCACAGGGTAAAACCTCTGCTCCTATGCAATAGCTCGCAAACCACATATGAGAGGTAACCCACACTAGGCAAGCCTGGTGTGACGAGCTCGACCCAGAAGACAAACCCGTTGCTTTCGCTGGCAAGGGGTTTCGAACTTGAGACCTCCAACATGAAAGTCCCAAACCCAAACCACTGGGCCACCCCAAAGGGTCCTTGCTCTTTGAAAACAATTATCTTACTATTCTCATTTTCCCCTTACGTAGTGAGTAAATAAGATTTCTTGCCCTCTTAGAAATTGAATAGAAGAAAATAATCTTTTCACATCTCTCATTGTAAAAATGAAGATCTCTCGTAAAAAAGAACTTAAAGGCGAAAAACAGTTTGTGAAGGACTAGAAAACCATCTTTTCTGATTTAAACAAAACAAGGACGTTCCTATTTTCAAATGAACAGATAGGCAAGGAAAGTATGTCAACATTACATCCCAACATACATGTAAGCAATGACACAACCATTTGGTAAACACTAAAAATAACAAATAACAAAGTTGAATTTCACTTAGGATTTTGGTTAAAAATAATGTTGTAAGTGGCCTCGATCTATCTCTAAAAAGAAATGATTAAGACAGAGCTAGTTTGAATGAGTCATATCGAATAAGTTTTAAAACCACAACCGCCCATTGGAATGTAGTATTACTATTCACATTTCCATCACCCACTGCCCATGGTTTCTTCAAAACAACGAATTGCAATTTATAAGGAAATACCAAACTAACGTACGATACCAAAAGAACATAAACAAGTCCAAGTTGACTCATTAGGATAATAGAAACGAGAAAAACACATGCATGCAATGAACTTTTATGTGACATGTAAGCATTCTATCAGGAAAATTCTTACCTACATATCAAAGCTAAACTAATAATTCAGAGATAAATTAATAAATCGCACCAAATTTAGGGGTGTTTTTTATGTTGCTCTTTGTAAGACATAAATTGACTATAGATTTGTCAAAACATAAAAATAATAGAACCAATCACATGGCTCTTGATATGAAGTGAATTTGGACTCACTACTATTCCGATCCTTTCTCCTTCAAAAGAGGTAATTAATTAAGTTACAACTGCAACTACTTGATATTCAAATCTAACTGCTTTTTTTAAAAAAAGAAAAATAAAACTGTCCCACCATGTAAATAATATTCTACTACTACGGCTATATATAGTCCGGCAATTATCTTCCTTTTCTTCATACTGAACTTAAAAAAAACAGAAGAAGATGGAGATTCCGGTTATCGACTTCAGTAAGCTTGAAGGTGAGGAGAGAAGTGCAACCATGTCACTACTCCATCAGGCTTGTGAGAAATGGGGCTTTTTTATGGTAATGAATGAACGCATGTATAATTCTGTTTTTTAAGTAGTACTAAGCACTTTTGATAAGATGCTAATATTGATAAGAAACTAATGCAGATAGAGAATCATGGAATTGACACTTTGATGGACAATGTGAAGCAGCTCGTGAATCAACACTACGAAGCCAACATGAAGAAGCGATTTTATGAATCAGAGCTACCTATGAATTTAGAGAAGAAAGGAAACATCAGCAACACAGACTGGGAAAGCACATTCTTTGTTTGGCATCGTCCAACTTCCAACATCTATGAGATTCAAGGTCTCTCAAAGGAACTTTGGTAAGTCACCAACACCACAGCATAAAGCTTCAACAATTCAATAAATATGCTAGAATTAATGAGCACAGACGTACAACTTACCGATGTCCTGCACTAAGAATATTTCATTATTATTGAATTTCACATTTGAAATATGTTGCGTGCAGCAAAGCAGTAGATGACTATATTGATCAGCTGATCGAACTTGCAGAAAATCTTTCAGAACTAATGTGTGAGAACCTTGGCCTAGAGAAGAGTTGCATCAAAGAAGCATTTTCAGGCAGCAAGGGTCCTTCTGTTGGAACAAAAGTAGCGATATATCCTCAATGTCCTCGCCCTGATTTGGTCAGGGGATTGCGCGAGCACACAGATGCTGGTGGTATCATTCTCTTACTCCAAGACGAACAAGTTCCGGGTCTGGAATTCTTCAAAGATGGACATTGGGTGAACATTCCACCATCAAAGAACAACAGACTTTTTGTAAACATCGGTGATCAAATCGAAATTTTGAGCAACGGGATGTATAAGAGTATTCGACACCGAGTGATGGCTGAAAAGGATGGGAATAGACTTTCCATTGCCACCTTTTACAACCCTGCTGGTGAGGCCATCATTTCTCCAGCGCCAAAGCTCTTGTATCCCTGTCACCTCCGCTTTCAAGATTATCTGAATCTCTATTCCAAAACCAAATTTGCTGAAAAAGGCCCTAGATTTGAGTCTGCGAAAACATTGGCCAATGGGCATTGAAGACTTCACCTTGAGAAAGAAGGATTATTCTTTCCAAGTTTATGTATCTGTTACTTATAATTTCAGTGATACCTTTTCCCCTTTTTTCTCTTTTTCATTTTGGGCATTCTTTGGGTTGAAGTACAAGAGAAGCTGATGTATATAAGCTTCCTTTACCATGTATGATTGCACTAAAAGTTTTAAGGTTAAAGTTAGGATTGCTTTGAAAAGCTGTTATACATAGACCAATGACTCTTATAGAGAAAAAGAAAAATAAGCTGATCAGTGTTTTGGTTTGTAGCTATAAAAGAAAAACTAACTGATCCACAGAGCATGTCTTGGTAGTGGCTGATTGATGACTACCCTTGGCTGATTGATGATTATCCACTACCTTTCGCTGTGAGGATAACAATCTTCAATGAAGAATAATATGTATAGTCTGAATATGATTATCTAATAAGAGTGAGACAGCACCATATGCAGAGTCAAAGACAAATTCCCCCTGAAGACCCATTGCCAACTCCTTATATTTTAAAGGCGAAATGGTCTGGTAGGTCCTTATACTTGGGTTGGATTGTAAAGTGGACCCTTCTACTTATGACTTTGTCAACTGAACACTTAAACTCAATGAAACACAATATTTTAAACACCTCTGACCATTGACCAAACTTATGTGGCAATAAAATTGATGAGTTGGAAAAATGTGTGACGTACATGCGGATTAAGAGCGTGAATTGATACTTTTCATCTAAGTTGTGTGGATTCTTCACTTTCGATGCCGCATCTATGTCGGATTCTCTAAAAATACACTACTTTTGGAGAATCTGACACGCACCCACTGACATTTATGAAAAGTCCGAGCAACATAGCTTTTCATTAAAAATACACATAATTAGGAAAAAAAATGTAAAAGAAAAAGTTGAAATACCCCTTCTTCTTCTCATTTCTTGTAGAAAAAACAAATTAGGTCGCCTCCACCCATAGGTTTCCACCATTCTTTTTGTAATCTCACCCCATTTTAAAGGAAATTACTTGTTCTTCAAGCATCCCACAACAAACATACAAATTGGAAAGAAGAAGAAAATTTCTCTCATTGAAAGCTCAAATAAGAAATGGGTTATTTGAAATCAAAAAGAAATAAATTTTAAATCCATTTTTTGTTTGAATGCTTCTCTGGGCTGATTCTTTTGTCTTCGAATAAAAAACGGGTTACATGATTTGAGCTTTTAGTTTGAAGATTCAAATTGAAAACTTCTCTCTAAAACTGAAAGCTCAAATCACAAGACTATACGGGTTGAATCGAGGAATCTGATAACTCATCTTCAGATCGGGACGGATTGGGACGACTGAGTAGAAGAACTCAGTGTTGGACTTATTGCTTGGGTTGTTACAGCAAGATGACAAGAATGTATTGATTGTTGTAGCTCAAGGAATTGTTCCGATGCTGGTCTGTTTACTCGATTCTATCTCTTCGCTGGAGATCAAGGAGAAAACTGTAACCGCCATTGCTAAAATCTCCACGGTTGCTTCAAGAAAACATGTTATGATCGCTGAAGGTTTGTGTATTCTCAACAATCTTCAAAGGGTTCTTGAATTTGGGAGTGTTCTAGGGAAGGAAAATTCATGCATAGCTTTGCAAGCAGTGGGTTATACAAAAAATAATGCAAGAGTAATTGGGTCAAGAGGATTCCTTTCATCTTTATTAGAGATTTGCCAAATGAGAACATCCAAGTCTCAAGCTATGGCAGTTGGTGAATTTTTGTGCTTAAGGAAGTTTCTGAGGTAAGGAAGATGGAAAAGGGTGGGAGTTGGGTGTGGGTTTGGATTGGGGGTGACCAGAAGAGAATGAAAGGGGATGGGGAAAAAGGAGGTACAATGAGAGAAAAAATAGCATTTTAAAAAAAAATATTATTTGTGTCATTAAAAAATGGCACGGATTCCATGCGTATTTGGTTGTATTACACATATCTGATCAAATGAGAAAAGGGTTTAAAATATTGTGTTTCATTGAGTTCAAGTGTTCAATTGACAAAATCAAAAGTAGAAGGGAGTTTACCATCCGACCCAAATATAAGGGCCTATCAGACCATTCTGCCCATTTTAAATTACTTATGTTTAGACTGATGTACACCCAAACCTTCCTGAAATAAATTGAAGGAACGCGTTATCAAATAAATATAATAAGGTACACAAAATGGGAATGGAAGAGAGAGAGATGAAGGGTTTCTAAAACACTTTCACATGTCCTTATGTTGCCCAAATTGTTCAACATCCATCCTCAGTTTTTCTAATCCACACAAACCCAATACAAGAAAGAGCATTTCTCTTGTATTGCATGACACAAGGGTATTAATATCATGATAATTACTATTAGCTTTGGTTTAGTATCAAGAAGTACAGGGTGAAATGTGGGAGCAGCGCATGTCACAGGTTTGAACCCTGCTGCAGATAAAATCCTGATATTTTAGAAAGAAAGAGTAGAGCAGTGAGCCCATTATTCACCAACTTTTGAACCATGCGTCACTGGCCCTCAGGGAAGAAATACAATTCACAAACACAGCATTCTGATTCAGTAAAAACTATTAAGAAACACCATCTGTATTAAGAATCAGGATAATTCCCCAGCAAACCTGTTTGAAATTGTCATAGTAGCTTCCTACGGAAACTAGGTCCAAAAAGATGGTCTGAGTTAAAGAACAATAATGTATTTACAAAGCTCCTTTGGTTTACAAGGTATAGAGCCTCTTACAAACTAGACAATTTTGACAACACAGATTTGGTCACCAGAGTATTAGTATGCTGAGTGGCTTCTATGAGTACGGTCTTTTGGGACTTCAACATAGGAGAACATTTGGTGACAAAACATAATAAAAAGTTTCCAAATTTCAAAGACTTTGAAAACCTGTGAGCAGATTCCCAAGCATGCTGAATGAGTCTATCAACTGAGTCCTGAGTCAAATGAATGTTATGATTTAGGATATTTTGCATCAAATTGAATAATGATTCTGTCCATACCAATTTATTGCCAATTAAGCATTGATGATAGGGAAGGCAGATAAATTTCTTCAGATTGTCCTCGTCACTGAGAAGTTTCTGGCAGAAGGAAGAAACATGGCCTGGGTGCAAAGATTCTCTAACTATCCTTGTTATTACATCACAAATAGGGCTATTTATGCCATCCATTCTAAGTATCATCGGCAATAGCAGCGCATACTCTGAAGCTCTCTGATGAACCTTAGAGTACTCTAACGTTGCCGTTAGTAATACACGAGAAGCTGGTTCTTTCAAAACCAACAGCTTGGGAAGAATAACAGAGCAAAGAACGTGACTGGGCCAACCAAATTCATCTTCATTCCCATCTAGAAGATTGGACACCAAAACTGCAGCTGTCTCATCATCAACTCTCCAAGGTTCAACGATACCCAAAATAGCCAAAGACTGACCTCCTCCTTTACAAAGTTGCCGAATTTCCCCAGCCAATTCTACAGCCTTAGCAGTAGACTGAAGAGACAACAACGAGTCTTTCAAATGCTCAGCCATTTCCTCAACTTGAGGGTTCAAGTATTCATCTACCTCCTTACTCCCTTCTTCATCAACCTCCTCAATGACTTCATCCACAATTTCTCGTTTATCCTCCTCAAATTCAGTCATATGATCATCATTTTCACCACAACTATTGTATTGCCTTGCCAAGTTGAACTGTTTCTGTGATATAGGCAGCCAGGGAAGCATCAAATCAGTGTCATTGACATCATCCTTCTTAAGGAAATCTGGTAATGACCTAAACTCATCCTCCATTTGTTCTTCTTCAGAATCCAAGTTCAAGCAGGACAACCATTCATGTGTTGACCTAGACACAACGTCAAGCAGCTGATGTGCAGCCCGCTTAACCCAAAAATCAAGCTCTTTCCCTTCCTTCAACATAGTTTCCGCAAGCTGACACAAGTCTGTTTCACAAAATCTCTGGCAATCATAAAGAAGAAATGACAAAATGCGAGCTTGAACAGCATTTGGTAGAGTCTGTATCCACACAACCCTGCCAATCAAGCATAACTCCAAATTTTACATCATGTAACTAACAATTCATCCATGTTCAATTTCAATTTACAAGTATACCTCAATTTTAAGCTATTAAGGTAAAATGAAGTAAAGATAAGGCAGTGCGAATTCAATATTACCGTTTTGTGTGAGACGGAGAAGGAGAACCGGTAATGGTGATCTCGGTGGGTCTGGTGAGCAGTGAGAGGAAGGAGGTCGTTGAAATGGCGGTGGCCTCAGGCTGGTTGAAAGATTGTTGTAACCAGAGAGATGCTTCGGTTTCTGGACAAGGGGAATTCAAGAATATCTGAAACAATGGTACCCAACATTCCATTTGCTGAAATACAGTCGTAGATTTCTGGCAAGAAGGGCTCTATTTTGTGTGGGTTTGTTTACCTAAAAAGGTTACAAGTTGAAAAGGTTAACCGGCTGATTGCTCCGGAATTAAATTATAATATCACTTAATTTATTATTTCACTCATAAGTTCATAATATTTTGTTGTGAGATTAATAATCACTATCTAAATAAGTTATGATTGCCCCTTTTTTTTCGAGGATTTTTATCCGAGATGTCACACCCCCTTTTCGATTGCAAAATGAGTATTTTTCCAATTTAAATGACCGTATTGATTACAAATTATTTTATTTTTTCAGTGTTGACATTTGGAATTGAGTTATGATGTTTCAAGTCACTTTTTTTCTTTTTAATCCCTAATCAAAAGGAATGACTCTTTATTTTGGTCTACGAACTAGAAATTCAGGTAAGAAATTCTATTGACCGAGGGGAAGATATTAGGCATCTCTCGAGTCCCATGATTCTAGCACGATCGTTTTATTAACTTATATTTACTTTAAAATATTTTTGGATATATTATTTCATACCATGACTTATTCACACTTTTATTGTTGAACTTTTATTTGGTCTCAACCTGAATGCTAACTGCATTCTTGATTTTGATATTTAATAGCTTTGAAGCATAACTGTTTTATTCTCTCGAGTGTGTCACACCTAATAATCTTTGTTTACACCTCTTGATATAAATTAATGAAAGTTAGTTATTAAAATAATTTGGGCAAGGTGCGCCACCGCATTCTTAAGTTTCTTTTGATGTCTTAAAAAATAAATGTGTAACTACATTCTTAATTGAAACAAATATTTTTAGTGTGCCTATAACTCATCTAATATTAAAAAAAATTACTCTTATTTTTTGTGAATTGAAGACAACTACTCTTTCCATTATTATATTAATAAATGATATTTTAATTAAATTATTTCACATATCAAAGGATTCAACCAACCCAAAATAAAGTAAATTCAAGTTCAATAACATCACTCATTTATTTGTTTATTGGGCAATGATTCATTTATCCAAAAAATATGTAAATTAAAATAGGCAATTGCAACATTAAGCTACAACAATGTCATAAAAATAGTAGCTTGGGCACAACATAATTGAAAAACAACAAAAAATAAAATTCTTACATATAATAGGATTTTTCTTTTAGAAATAACATAAATATAACTGAAGATGCCTGATCATATGAGCAATTTATTTCAACTCTCAAAATAAACGCAAGATGTCAATATTCAGTTCAATCAAATTATGATGAAGCAAAACTATAAAAAAAAAATCACAGAATTAATTACATCAAATTCCATAAATAAATTAGAGAGATAAGACAAAATTGAATACCGTAAAATCTTGACCGAAGCTCAATTAAAATATCCATAAATCTTTTATAGGCTATATGTGGCGGTATATGTATTAGTTTATGTGAAAATAGTGATAAGAAAGGAAGAAAATATGTGAATATATGGTTACTGTTTGAAAGAAGAATAGAATAAAATGAGAGTATTTTTTTTTTCTCTTCTACGTGAGTGGGTTGTAGTATGGGTAAGCTCTTTTTTTGTTGTTGTGTTCGTGCTTATTGCGTTGACTGTTGATTGTTTTGAGTGGGTTTTTGGCTAATGTGTGTTGTAGCTTGTATTTTTTAGTGTGTATTTGTTGTTTTCTTTTCTCATATTCTGTCCGTGTGAGTGTGTGTGTGTATAGGATTAGTACATGTGTATTGTAGTGCAGAAAATGGGGGTGGGGGGGGGGGGTGGGGGAGAGTGTTAATGGGTAAGGAAAGTGAATATTGACATTAGGATTAGTGGGTAGTTAAGATTAATTTATCTTAATTAAATATAATTTCAAATTATAATAATAAAAATATTAGCTAATTGTTTTGAATAAGAATAAAAGAATAATTAAATAGCTAATATGAAATTATAATTAAGAAATACTAGCTTATTATTAATCCTAATTTGAAACAAAACATATATTTTGTAACTTTTCATTTCTTTTTTATATACAATTGAAAAAAAAAAACTTACCTTAAAATGTGATTCAATTTTTGTGATTTTCAAATTATTTATAATAAATTTAATAAAATAAGATAAAAATCAAAATATTTAATTTAATTTTTTTAAAAAAATTAAACACTAAAAATGGTTTAAAACCTTAAGTTCGGTAAAAAAATTACGTGTCTACAGTTTGCCCTTCTTTGATTGGAAACACAAAGTGTTTGTAGACAAAGAAGTAGACAACACGATAATTTTTGACCGGACTATTATTTGAAAGGAAAAATATGTGACCGAGTCTTTATTTTGGACAACCTACATATCCCGGGTTATAAGGAAATCATGTCACGTGTAGTTCAAAGAGATGAAACAATGAGTTGGAAGTTAAGTGGCGTTCTATCGAGACGTCGGTTTGCGGCTCTTGCTTTTAGATGAAAAATGAAAGACAAAAAAAAATTACAAGTACAAGATCTATCTGATTAGCTTCTCTTGAATCTTGACTTGAGTCTTTATGCTTCTCGAGTTGCGAGATATTGATTATCATCTTGAGTGAGTTTGAAGGTAAACACCTTTCACCAGGTAGGCTCCTTCTACTCGGACTTGGATATTAACCTTGTTCTTAGGGTGAGCTCATGTTACTTCAATTGCAAATGAGCTTGAAAGTTGACTCTTTTCGAGATAAGATGCTGAGCTTGAAATGTGGATTGACCTTATTCTACAAGTGGATTCCTGAAACTAAAACAAACAAAAGTAATAGCACAAAATTTTGCCCCAGTTTATAGTAAATAAAATTTTGTGAGAAAAATAATAGATGGTGCTTGACTTTGAATAGAGACTCTGAATGACTTGAGCTTTGTTGCGATGCATTCTTCAAATGGCTTATTAATGTTTAAATCAACTCCATATTTCATGATGATCCGGTTAAATTAAATTATGTTAGTCTAAGTCTCATTGTCCATGAGGGTCCTGCTATACCATTTCCCGTTGCACATGAGGGTCTTGCTATACTACGTCTTATTATCTAGGAGGGGCCTTCTACACTAATTCTCATTGTACAAGAAGGTCCTGCTACACTAATTCTCTTTGTTTAGGAGGTTCCTGCGATACTAAGTCTCATTGTCCAGGAGGGTTCTGCTATACTAAGTCTCATTGTCCAAGAGGGTCCTGCTACACTAAATCCCATTGTCCAAGAGGATCCTGCTATACTAAATCCCATTTTCTAGAAAGGTCCTGCTATATTACGTCTCATTAACCAGGAGGGGCCTGCTACACTAATTCTCATTGTCTAGGAGGGTCCTGTTATACTATGTCCCATTGTCCAGGAGGGGCCTACTACATTAATTTTCATTGTCCACGAGGGTCCTACTACACTAATTCCCATTGTCCAGGAGGGTACAATACTAAGTCTCATTTTCCCGGAGGGTCCTGCTACACTAAGTCCTACTGTCTATGAGAGTCCTGCTACACTAAATCCCATTATCCAAGAGGGTCCTACTATACTAAATCCCATTGTCAAGGAGGGGCCTGCTACACTAATTCCCATTGTTTTGGAGGGTCCTGCTATACTAAATCTCTTTGTCCAAGAGGGTCCTCCTATACTAAATCCCATTTGCAGGAACGTTCTGCTACACTAAATCCCATTGTCCGGGAAGGTCACGTTATACTAAATCTCATTGTCTAGGAGTGTCCTGCTACACTAATTCCCATTGCCCAGGAGGAACCTGCTATACTAAATTTCATTGTCCATGAGGGTTGTTCTACTATAATTCTCATTATTAAGAAAGATCTTGCTAAATAGAATCATCAAATAAAATAACCACAACATTTATTTTTCCCCCAGTTTGCACCAGAAAAGTTTTTGTGAGTTATTAGCATCGATATACTTTAAAAAATAAATATCTCAAGCTAGATTGTGTATATGCTAGGAGAAAATAAAAATAAAAATAATATCTCATACTAGGAAGTGTTTATCCTAAGAGAACAATAAAAAAATAAATATGCATGCTTGTAAAATTTATTTTATTTTTGCAATGGTGTTTACAAATTTGAGTATTCAAGTTAACCTTTATGTCAGCTACATTTCCCCTTTTTTTTGGTTGTTTGTTTGTGGCATTGGCTTTGAGGATGATTGCTCTTGTTGTTGCCATGTGTGAAGCTAATTTCATCTTGGATAGACTGTTTTCTTGTCTAGTTAGATTATTCTGATAACCTTTTATCCTTGAAGATCTCTCTAATTGATTTCCAGTGATCAATATATTGTTCCTCCATTCTAATCAATCACTGAATCTTGAACTTGTCAATTGCAACCAATTATTTTGAATATCAATCCTTCTTGAATCATGTTACATTTAATATGCTGGCCAAACTTTAACTTTGTGCAATTGAAAAAACTGGTAGCAAATTTTGAAGGCATTTCTTGCCTATTTTAATATCCGAGAAGGGCCTAAATTGACCCTCAACTATACGAATTGGTACAAAACTACCCTCCATCCACCTTTTGGTCCCCAAATAATCTTGACGTCAACCTTTTGGCTTAAAATACCACAATATTAACCCTTTGGCTCATATTTGCCCTTATTATTAATACCTCCCTAAATAAAATCATTAATATTTATTTATAATGTTGCCTAATCTATTTGGTCCAAATTTAAACCATTCTCAAATAAATAATAAAAAACATATATATTCATATTTTGACATGATACACTTGAAAAATAATAGTAAAAAAATTATTAATTTCATGATATCTTTTTATGATCTATTATAAATCAATACCCAATTATTATAATCCAACTCACAACTTTGGACCCATCTAAAATCTGCGTCTAAATGTCCATCTAAATTTTTTTATTTTTATTGATATGAAATTTCTATTGGTTATCCAACTGTCTTGTTCATTCCCTCATTTTATTCCTTTTGTCTCTTATTCTTAATTAGGATATCGGAGACTCAGACATGTAATGAACTAACATGTTCATATTCTTTTAATTTATATTATTTTCTTGGCGAGGTAGGGTTGGAAATAGGAGAAAAGAATACTTTTATTCGTTTATTTGAATTTTGGGTACACACAAGAGACAAAATGATATTAAATTACTTCCCTCGTCTCATTTTATGTGAGTTAGTTTGACTCGACAGAGAGTTTAAGAAATAAATGAAAACTTTAAAGCTTGTGGTCCAAAATGAATGATAGAAATTTGTGCGGCTGTAAATCATTTCATTAAGGGTAAAATAGACTTTTTATAGTTAAATTATTGCTTAATATAGAAATGTGTCATTCTTTTTGGGATTGATTAAAAATGAAAGTAAGTCACATAAATTGGGACAGAGGGAGTATCTAATATTGAACTAATTATTTCTATACGAATGCCCTATTAATTTCCTCCTTTTTTCTACCTTATTTTGTCATAAGTTTAAAAAAAATTAAAATTTGAAATGATGGACAAGATCCAATAAAACAAAAAATAGAAGTGAGAGGTAGTGGAAGAGGGGGGGGGGGGTGATTTTACTATAAAACCCAAAATCAAGTTAATAATATGAGTCCATATATTAAATAAATTATTTTAATGGAGAATAACCTAAAATACCCATAAACTATGGGATTTGGTACGATATTTCCCTCCCATCCACCTTATGAGTGTGAACAGTTAGAAATAAGGGTATTTTTGAGCCAAAAGGTTGAAGCCCGGGGCATTTGGGAGCTGAAATTTTTGTATCAATTCAAAAAGTTGAGGGGCATTTTAGGCCCTTCTCCATTTTAATAAAGATAAACTCAAAGAAAATTGTAAAAAGAAATAAATCAAGATTCTGTTGAGATCACTTCATCCACTCGTCAACTTTTGAGTGAGACTTCCTTGCTTCAGGAGGACTTCAGTTTTATGAGTTGTTAGTAGTAGTTCTCTTGAAGAGTCGTGGGTCTTGTCCCAACTCTCATCTTTGTATAATAGAGGCTTCACGGATAGGCATTTTTGGAGAGTCTTTCAGTTTCAGATGTTTTATTTAAAACATATGTTTCATACTCAGTATATTCAGAGAGTTTTGATATTTATTACACTGTTGATTTAGTAGTTTCTTCAGTTTGATGTTTATGTATGCTCGAGTTAGTCTTTCGCTTTTAGTCAGCTAGGATGAGGGTTCGCTTGGGGACCAATAATGATTCTCGAGTGTCGGCCACGTCCAAGGTGTAGGCTCGGGTCGTGACAAACTTGGTATCATAGCACAAAATTCAAGTGTCCTACGGTGTCTATGAAGTTGTGTCAGTAGGATCTTATTTATGGTTATGAGTCCCCCACTTATATAAATGAGGGACTACTGACATTTAAGAAAAGTTTTCCTTCTTTCATACTCTAGATCATGCAGTACAACTGTGTCTTAAGGAACTTACTCACATTCATGCGTTTCTTAAATCCATTCGACTAACCCTCATACTCAAGGTTGAAAAGAAAAGGCTTGATCCTTATCGATGATTTACTCTAGGCAAAAGTCTTCGAAAAGTCATGAGACTGCAAAGGGGCTTGAAAGAAGCCTGCGGGTGAGCTTAAGTGTTAAAGATTCAAAAGAATGCACACTTATTCATATGAATGATGTGTTCAAGCTAAAATGAGATGTACTCCCAGACTCTCTTCTCTAAACCTTGTATCAGATGAGACCCTTGTGAAAGGAGTATGTTTTAGAGATTGGGTAGTAATATCACTCAAAAGATAGTAGGACTTACAATGTTATGAGCCAGTAGTAGTAGAAGTTCCCAGAGTTAGAAGTATGTATTTGGAAGTGTAGTAACTTAAGAGATGTGGATAGTTATTGAGTAAAGTATTTAAGTTGTACCTATGTACCAGTAAGTCACTAATACAGAGTTTTCTCTTATGGGTAGACTAATAAGTGATGAGTTTGTGTAGATTTCATGATAGAAGGTATAGTAAGAGTTACTAGTATGGATGAGTTAGAGTATACTTTAACTAGAAAGTAGTTTATGACGATGTGTCAATGTGTTAGTAACGACCAATTATAGGTACTGAATAGAAGAGTAGGCATATTCATGAGGTGAGAGATCTACAATAGGCTTATAATTTTGAAAGAAGAGCCTCATGGTATTCAACTGTTATAGAACTAATTAGGCAATGATGTGTAGTGAATGGATAAGTAGTACTTAAGTTGTGAAATGGAATGTGACGGTAAATTGTAAGTATGAAGACTGAGAGGTAAAGATTGACTACTTGTCATGAGGTTTTAGTGGGCGGGTGTTTCTTAATTTTATCTAGTATTCATAAGTTATATAGTATGTGAGAAATCTTATTGATAATTGTGTTTAGAACTAAACACTAAACTTGAATTTGAGATGAATGTTATGACCAAAAGTGTAACACCTCGGAAACCATACATAGAAAATGCAGCAGAAAATACTTGATCTAGTGAACTACGACAGGGTTCACGGATCGTGTGAGAGACCACGGTTCGTTGACCTGCCCATGGACTCAGGCCCTTCCCAGCAGCGGTGGACCACAGAGCCCTTCACGGTCCGTGGACCACCTCACGAACCGTACTGACGCTCGTGGTTGTCAGGCTGAGACCACCTGGCCCAGACATCAGACCACATGACCCTTCACGGGCCGTAGTAGTGGTCGTGAAAGGCCACCCCAGAACCAGCAGTTACTGGACCAAGGACCACGACTAGCTCCACGGTCCGTGGTCCCTTTGACGGCCCGTCAGAGGGGCCATGGTCAGCTACGTCAAATTTTTAAGTAGGATCGTTTTGGTCTTTTCCCCTATGCGTTGGACACCAACTATGTGGTTTTGGTTAGATTTAGCCCTAAAACAAAATTAAAACCTAACCTAATCAATCATTCACAAAAAATCATCGATCTTAGAGCAAAACAAGAGGAAAAATTTGAGCAGGCCTAGTTCAAGAACGCAACAAGGTTTCGTCAGTTCTAGCTCCGAAATTGAAAGATTTCTCCGTGAATTTCGTCACCAGGTATGTGGGATTTCACTAGTGGGTTCCTTTCACCCATTAGGTCCCTAGAATTCAGTCAGATTCTTGATTCCCTTCATACTATCTAGACCTAGGGTTTGTAGAATTTCAGCAGATCATTTTGAATTAGTTACTTTAATGTTCCTAATCAGATTATCATGATTTTTGTACCGTTTTGTGTAGATTCTTGCATAAACTCAGAACCCTAGTTATGTAGTTCTTTTAGTTAATGAACTACACATGCTAGGTCAGTTATTTCAGATATACATGCCTCAGATTTAAATGTTTCATTATCAGTACATTAATGTTACATTTTCGGTTAGCATGTCAGTATTTTGAGCTATCCAGTATTACAAAAAATCAGTCATAAATTGTTAATTACATAATCAATTGAGAGTAGCTTAATATCGAGTGGACTAGGGTGAGTCACCCTCAAGTCCCAGAACTACGTTCCCCGTAGGTTAAGTCCCCTCTATTGGGCATTACATTTTAGTGATCACGTTAGTCATGCCTTTATACCTCTGGCAGGGTATATTGGGTCCTCTCGATGGGGCGTATACATCGGACTCCACACTTAGCTCATGTGGTTTTATGTCTGTTATTAGTAGCTCCCACATTCAGATTCTAGTACATTAACCAATTTATTAGTTACAGTTCAGATTTCAGTTTTAGCATGTTATAAACTTGGTCATTGCATTCAGTTAGTTCATGTTCAGTATTCTCAGTATAGTATCATAATTATCTCATATCATTGCTCAATTATATGCTTTGTTCAGTTATGTTTATTGTTAAACTTTACTCTATCATGCATGCTCAGTATCTTTCAAGTACTGACGCATACTCTGCGCTACATCTTCTCGTGATGTAGGTTCAGGTCCTAAGCTTCCAGATCATGCATAGATCGGTTCCCGATCTTCAGCTCAGCAGCATCAATGGCGAGTCCTTATTCTCTGAGGATGACAAACAGTTTCCTTTCTATTTTTAGTGTTTTGTTTCAGTTTTTGCTAGATTTAACTGGGGCATGTCCCAACATTTTTAGTCAGTTAGAGGCTTTATTTCAGACATAATTAGATTTAGTTTTACCTTGGAGTTTTATATTTCAGTTGTCATTAAACTCATAGATTATTTATTTAGATCAATATTGGGTATTCCCCATCTTTTAGTTTATAATATGTTTCTAGTTTCCGCATATTATGTCTATTTTGTTGAAATTTTTTAAGTATGCTTATGATATGCCAGCAGGGTTAGCTTGGGGTCACTCGTGATCCTAGGTCCCGTGTCCGCATCCCGGGGGGTAGCTTCGGGGCGTGACAAACTTGGTATCAGAGCACTAGGTTCAAGAGTCCTAGGATGTCTGAAAAGCCGCTCTAAGTAGATTCCTTTTCATGGGTGTAAAGTGCATGACATCTAATGAGGGCTACGAAGTGTTTTAGGAAAACTTCACTTCTTTGCTATTCTTATCGTGTGTAAGGTATGATCTCTTTCTAATCCATCGTTATGCGCTTTTAGATTATGCCTCCTTGTAGAGCTTATGGAAGAAATGCCCACAACGCTAATGCAACTCCTCTGGTCCCTGATCAGGAAGTTTTGAATGTTGAGTTTCAGAATGCCATTTAGCTTTTGGCTCAGAGTATGACCAACCATCACAATCAGCATGCCCCAGTTCCTACCAATGCTAATCATAGGTTAGCTGCAGCCAGGGTCCGTGATTTTGTTAGAATGAATCCACCTGTGTTTCTAGGGTTGCAAGTTTGTGAGGACTCACAGAACTTCATTAATGAGGTTAAAAAGATCTTTGGATTGATGTAGGTAACTGGGAATGATAGCGTTGAGTTGGCATCTTACTAGCTTAAGGACGCGGCTCACATTTGGTTCACTTAGTGGAAGGAAAACTGGGGTATGGATGTAGTTCCTGTTACTTGGGAGTGTTTTAGTGAAGCCTTTTTGGACAGGTTCTTCCCAAGAGAGTTGAGGGAGGCAAAAGCTCAGGAGTTCATAAATTTGAGGCAAGGCAGCATGACAGTCCAAGAGTACAGACTCAAGTTCACCCAACTTTCCAGGTATGCTCCTCACATAGTTGCTGATCTAAGGGCTCAAATGAACAAGTTTATGTATCGGGTATCCGACTTAGTGAAAGCAGAGTGTAGAAATGCTATGTTGTTGGAAGATATGAACATATCTAGGCTCATGGCTCATGCTCAACAAGTTGAGTGGGATAAGCTTAGGGAACAGGCTAAGGAGAACAAAAAGGCTAGGACAAGCAACTATGAGTATTCACAACAGAAACTGGGTGGTGGTAATCTCTCGTAGGTTCAACAAAAGTCTTCAGCCCCAGCACCTTCATCAGCTAGTGCTCCATCTTTTAGGTTTCGACATGATCAGAAAGGTAGGGCATCAAACTCTAAGTCTTAGGGGAGTGTTTCAGGTACTAGGACCTACCCAGTTTGTCGTAAGTGTGGTAAAAACCATTCGTGCGAGTGTCTTGCAGGAAAGGAAGGATGTTTTAGGTGTGGTCAGACTGGTCACAAGTTGAAAGATTATCCTTCTTCTAAACAGGGTCAGGGAGGTAATAATGGTAGAGCTCAGTCTACAACTTCAACAGTACTAGTAGGTCGCCCAACTCAGCAGGGTAACTCATCTGGTACAGGTGGTGGTCAGCGCCAAAATAGGTTGCATGCTTTTTAGGCGCGCCAGGTCAGGAAGATTCTCATAATGTGGTCACTGGTACATTATGAGTCTTTCACTTAGATGTTTATGTTTTGTTAGATCCAGGGGCTACTATTTCCTTTGTAACTCCATATATAGAAGTAAACTTCAATGTCACTCCAGAAACTCTTTCAAAACCCTTCTCAGTCTCTACTCTAGTCGGTGACCCAATTATAGCTAGACGTGTATACAAAAATTGCCATGTCACAGTCTCTCATAAAGTCACCTCAATAGATCTTGTAGAGTTAGAAATGGTAGACTTCAATATCATTCTAGGCATGGACTGGTAACATTCATATTACGCCTCAATCAATTGTAGAACTAGGATCATTCGTTTTCAATTTCCAGACGAACCAATCTTAGAATGGAAGGGTAGTAGCTTAGCGCCTATGGGTTGATTCATTTCTTACCTTAAGGCTAGAAAGATAATCTCTAAGGGTTATCTCTATCATCTAGTTCGGGTTAAGGATTCAAGCTTCGAAACTCCAACTCTTGAGTCAGTCCCAATAATGAATGAGTTCCCAGAAGTATTTCCAGAAGATCTTCTCGGAGTTCCTCCCAAAAGGGAAATCAACTTTGGAATTGATCTCCTTCTAGATACCCAGCTTATTTCTATTCCTCCTTATATAATGTCTCTAGTTGAGCTTAAAGAATTGAAAGAGCAGTTGAAAGACCTTCTAGATAAGGGATTCATCAGACCTAGTATTTCCCCATGAGGTGCACCAATGTTGTTCGTGAAAAAGAAAGATGGTTCTCTCAGGATGTGCATTGACTATTGACAGTTCAACAGTCACATTCAAGAACAAGTATCCCATCCCAAAAATTGATAACTTGTTTGACCAACTTTAGGGTGCTAGTCATTTCTCAAAAATAGACCTCAAATCTGGTTATCATCAACTCAGATTCAGAGATAGTGACATTCCGAAAACAACCTTCAGAACTTGAAATGGTCATTATGAATTTGTAGTTATGTCCTTTGGACTAACTAATGCTCCTGCAACTTTCATGGATTTGATGAACATGGTGTTCAAGAAATATTTGGACTTGTTCGTTATCGTCTTTATTAATGCTATCCTCATTTACTCCACAAGTGAGGAAGAACATGCGACTTATTTGAGGGTTGTCCTCCAAACTCTCAAAGATTGCCAGTTATTCACTAAATTTAGCAAGTGTGAGTTTTGGTTGCAATCTGTTGCTTTCCTTGGGCATATTGTGTCTAGCCAAGGGATTTGAGTGGATTCTTAGAAAATAGAAGCAGTGAAACAATGGCCCGGACCTACCTCTCCTACAATTATCAAAAGTTTCTTGGGTTTGGCTGGTTATTACAGAAGGTTCATGGAAGGATTTTCATCCATAACTTCTCCATTTAACTAAGTTGACTCAAAAAAGGTTAAGTTTCAGTGGTCAGATGATGGTGAGAAAAGCTTCGCAGAGCTGAAAACCAGGTTGACTACAACTCCTATTTTTGACTCTACCAGAGGGTTCAAACGGTTATGTGATCTATTGTGATGCGTCCAGAGTCTGCCTAGGTTGTTTATTGATGCAACGAGTAAGTTTGTAGCTTATTCTTCTAGACAACTTAAGGTGTATGAGAAGAACTATCCAACTCATGACCTCAAGCTTGCAGCAATGGTGTTTGCACTTCAGATTTGGAGACATTACTTGTATGGTGTTCACAGAACATAAGAGCCTTCAATACGTGTTCACCCAGAAAGAGTTGAATCTTCGCCAGAGGAGATGGCTTGAGTTCCTAAAAAATTATGATATGAGTGTGCATTACCATCTTGGTAAGGCCAATGTAGTAGCAAATGCTCTTAGTAGGCTATATATGGGTAGTGTAGCACATGTTGAGGAAGAAATAAAAGAACTGGCAAAAGATGTTCACAAGCTTTCTTGCTTGGGAGTTCGCCTTATAAGCATACCAGATGGTGGTGCAACAGTTCAAAATGGGTCAGAATCTTCATTGGTAGTAGAGGTTAAGGAAAAGCAAGACAGTGATCCGATATTGCTTCAACTAAAAGGTGCAGTTCATCAGCAGAGAGTTGAGGTTTTCTCCCAGGAGGGAGATCGTGTGCTTCGCTATTAGGGTCGTTTATGTGTTCCTAAGGTGGGTGAGTTGAGACAGTATATTCTTGCAGAAGCCCATAATTCCAGGTATTCTATTCTTCCAGGCGCCACCAAGATGTACCGTGATCTGTGGGAAGTCTTTTGGTGGAATGGTATGAAAAGGGATATAGCAGATTTTGTGACCAAGTGCCCAAATTTATAGTAAGTGAAGGTAGAACATCAGAAACCAGGAGGTATGACTCAAGAGATGAACGTTCCTACATAGGAGTGGGAAGTGATCAACATGGACTTCATTATAGGTTTACGTCGTACTCGCACACAACATGACTCCATTTGGGTGATAGTTGACAGAGTTACTAAGTCTGCACACTTTTTGGCTGTTAAATCTACAGATTCGATAGAGGACTACGCCAAGCTTTACATTAATGAGATAGTCAGGTTGCATGGGGTTCCTTTGTCTATCATCTTAGATAGAGGTCTTCAGTTTACCTCTCAATTCTGGAAGTCATTCCAGAAAGGTCTTGGTACTCAGGTTAATCTTAGCACAAAATTTCATCCGCAAATAGATGGTCAGGCAGAGCATACCATTCAGACCTTAGAGGACATGTTGAGAGCTTGTGTGATATACTTCAAGGATGGTTGGGATAATCACCTTCCTCTTATAGAGTTCGCCTACAATAATAGCTACCATTCAAGCATTCAGATGGCCCCTTATGAGGCATTGTATGGGCGTAGATACAGATCTCCAGTTGGTTGGTTTGAAGTAGGTGAAACAGCCTTGATAGGGCCAGATTCGGTTCATGATGCTATGGAAAAGTTTAGCTCATCAGAGATAGACTTAAGACAACTCAGAGTCGTCAAAAGTCCTATGCAAATGTAAGGAGAAGGGACTTGGAGTTCCTAATTGATGATTGATTTTCCTGAAAGTGTCACCTATGAAAGGGGTGATGAGATTTGGAAAGAAGGGAAAGCTTAGTCCTAGATATATAGGCCCTTACAAGATCTTGAAACGAGTTGGTAAAGGGACTTATGAGTTAGAGTTGCCTGTAGAACTAGCAGCAGTGCATCCGGTCTTTCACATTTAGTTGTTGAAAAGGTGTGTGGGTGATCTAACATCTATAGTACCTTTAGAAAATGTGGCTATGAAGGATAGTCTCACTTATGAAGAGGTGCCAGTTGAAATTCTTGATCGTCAGGTTTGAAGGTTGAGAAACAAAGAAGTCGCTTCAGTTAAGGTTTTGTGGAGGAGTCAGTCCATTGAGGGAGCTACTTGGGAAACAGAAGCAACCATGAAGGCCAAGTATCCTCATCTCTTTCCTTCCAATTCCACTCCAGTTTGAGGTAATAGTTCCTCTCCAGTTCTTCAGTCATTCATGTGTAGTTTCAGTCTTAGTATCATGTTCCTTCAGTTTGTACTTGCATTTTAAGCGTAATTGCATGTTCTTGGAACTTAGTTCATTCAAAAATCAGTTTCTAGTACTTAGTGGTAGGGTTTGCAGTTCTTTCCCTCCCTATCCAGCTAGTTTAGACTTCATTCGAGGACAAATATTCCCAAGGGGGAGATATTGTAACACCTAGGATACCAGACTTAGAAAATGCAATAGAAAATACATGATCTAGTGAACCACGACACGGTTCACGGACCGTGTGAGGGACCACGGTCTGTTGACCTTCCCGTGGACTCATCCCCTTCCCAACAGAGGTGGACCACGGAGCCCTTCATAGGCCGTGGACCACCTCACGAACTGTACTGGCGCTCGTGGTTGCCAGGCAGAGACCACCTGGCCCATACGTCAGACCACGGGACCCTTCACGGGGCGTGGTCCTGACGACGGCCGTGTTGAGGCCTATGAAAGGCCACCCCAAAACCAACAACTACTGGACCAAGGACCACAACCAGCTCCACGGTCTGTGGTTCCTTTGACCGCCCGTCATAGGGGCCGTGGTTAGCTGCGTCAGCTTTTAACTAGGGTCGTTTTGGTCTTTTTCCCTATGCGTTGGACACCTAAACTACATCGTTTAACCCCTAAACTACGTGGTTTTTGTCAGTTTTAGCCCTAAAAAAATAATTAGAACCTAACCAAATCAATCATTCGCCAAAATTCATCGATCTTAGAGCAAAACAAGAGGAAAAAGTCGAGCAACCCTTGTAGACACGTAATTTTTGATCGAACATAAAGTCTTACACTATTTTTTATTCCTTAAATATTTATTTTATGTTTAAATTAGATATTTTGATTTTGTCTTATTTTAGTAAGTTTATTTTTTTTAAAATTTTTGTAAATAACAAAAATATGTTTTATTTTTAGTTTAATAAATAAGCTAATATTTCTTATTTATAATTTATTTTTGTTAGTTTAAAAAAATAAGTAAATCATATTCTTATATCATATTATATTATATTAATTATTAAAATATAATAGCCTAAACTACACCACTACCCCAACCCACCTACACTTACCCCATTACCCACTTACACTTTCCTCCACTACCCACATACCCCACTCCACTCCCCTACACCTATATACATACTACTACACTACAATACAAATACACACCCACACACAGAGAGACGGGCACAGAAACAAGAAAAAAAAGCAACTATCCTAAACACATACATACACACACACGACACACAACAAAAATGAAAAAGAAGAAAAATCAGCAACCAAAAACACCCCTCCCCCCCCAACTTTATATTTTTTCACTCACAAACAAAGTTGAGGTTGAGGTTCCATTTCGTGGTTTCGAGTTCGTGGTTCCTGTTATACCCCATTTTAACCAAGGTCAAATTAGTGCACAACATATTGGTGATTTCCAAATTAATTAACTTAAGAAGTCGCCACCTAATTATTTTAAGGTAAATTAGGATACCTAAATTATTAACTAATTAATACTAAAATTGACTTCAATTAAGGTCTACTAACTTATGTGATTCTAGGTAAGAGTTCTAATTTATCCTAAAGGGAAGGGGTAAGGCATCCTTTAAGATTAGTTTTAAAACTATTAACTGGCCAAACTTAGGTTTATAACAAAAGATTATCTATTTCAAATTTAAGTGATTTTTAAGGGTGTAAAAAATAAATTACTTTTTGATAAAAATGATAAGAAAAGCATTTTAGAATTATAATACGTGACAAATGCATATGTGCGTTGTATATAAAAATTATTATATGCTTATGAGATGAAGTATTATGATTAAAATGCGGTATGAGAATGTACAAGAATGTTGCATATAAAAATAAAGGACTAGTAGAAAATAAAGAAA